>VZTA01006292.1:420302-501076 GCA_013398855.1 Mohoua ochrocephala | reverse complement strand
GGCCGCCGCCATCTTGGGAGGGGGGCCGACGCCCGGGCCTTCGCTTCTTGTGCCACTGAGGCAGGGCTGGTCATAGAGAGAAGGATCTGAGGGAATGGGGTTGCTCTATCGCACGACATGCCCTAGGAGAAAAAGGTGATGCCTTTTGGCTATGTCTGGATAGAGCAGCGCTGAGCTGTCTCGTGACTGTGTAACAAAATCCCACCTTTCCACACACACAGGTGGCCATTTCCATCAGAAGTCACCTTCCTGCCCCAGGCAAAGTGCTCCTTTTCCACTGGGGAGCCTTCAGCCGTTGCTGGTGCAGGGCCCAGAAGGTGGAAGAAGAAAGGGCAGCTGCAGGTGGCTGGGTTATGTGGGCTCCTAAAGCAGCATCTCCTGTCATTGCATGGGGCAGATTGTTGGCTGGATAGACCACTGGGCTCACTCCAGTACCTTGGCAACACTCCATTGATTGAGTAGATGCTACTAGTTACTACCAAATCTTCTCAAAAATGTCTGGGATTAAACAGCTGGTGTAGGGTAAGGTTTTGCCACCACCAAAACCCACCAGCCAGAGGTGAAGAATGAGTTACATTTGTGTTAAGCCAGGGGACCAAGTGAGAGTCTCCTATGACCGCATGTGCTTGCAACAAGGACTTGTTGGTGACCGGCCTTGTTACCTAATAAAGGTGACCATAAATGCAATGCCACTTCTGGCCAGCCACTGCCCTTGTAAGTTGTGCTGAAGGCAGTGTGTTTTCAAGGGAAGATCTGTCGCTGGAGGTCCGACCTCCCTCGTTCCATCTGCTCTTTACCAGGGACTTGCCATGGTAACACAACTGTGCCTACAAAATCGGTATGAAACGATAAAGCTGACTGCAGCACTCCTAAGGTTCATTTAAAACAACCCGCGTAAAATGACTTCAGATTCAAAGTGACATAGAGGCCTGGGGTATTATCAAATTAAGTATTTTCTTGGCACAAACCTCTGTTGCTGTTTAGAGCACATCTTCTGTAATGCCTGCCATTATGCTGTTAAATGTTACAGTACTGGGTATTTTTATAGGATTGAAAGGGCATCCTTCTGTTTTTTTTATGGATGGAAGAATAATTATATCCCATGACAAAAGCTGAGGAAGAGGAGCAGCTGTTCAGTCTTATCCAGTGGGAACTGTCAGAGCATATGGGTCTATTTTTCCAATTTTAGCTGAAGTACTGAAGGAAATTGGCATTCTTGATTCCTTCTAACATAAAATAGAGCAGAAAGAAACCCTCTTTAATGCAGGCCATGGTTAAATAATGAATTTTATTCATTTCAAGTAGGTTCAAAGAGAAAGCAACCAGAATACTTAGAAAACAAAACAGACAAATGCCTGGAGAATTCTGGAAGTTATTTTCTTATAAAAACGGGTGTCTTTCTCCACAGCTTCTTCGTCCTTGAGCCTGCCTGCTGACAGGAGTTTTTGATATAAAAGCACAGGATAAAATCTGCGCTGTTCCTTGCAATCCTATCCCCACTACCCTCTCTCCATTCTAAGAAACAGATATTTGATGTCATGTATTTGTGTAATCAGACCTAACCTTCACAGTTTAAGCCCAAATTAAAAATTTACTTTTAGGTTGATTTCACAAATTCCTTACAAAGATTTTTAAAGTAAGATGAGCTCATCAATGTGAGATGCAACTCTGAAAAATTCCACATATTTCAAACTGGTTGGCATTCAGAGTTTGGTAAAAAAACACACAAGCAACCATAAAAACAAAGCAAATAGGCTGTGAGATGAAAAGGATGCACTGCTCAACTACTAAAACCTAGAAGAGAATAAGTAACAATGTACCAAGAACACCCTTCCCCATAGCTTTAGCACTAGAAATACTGATGTGTGCTCTATGGGGTAACTGTTGTTAGACAACAAGAAAAGAGACATTTATCTCCCTTTTTAAAAAATCAGTAACGGATGGGGGGTGGAGGCTTTTCTGTTTTTTTTTCTGTTGACTAAAATTAAAAAAAGATTCTGTTTGGGTTAGAAAAGAGGAAAACTGACATTAAAAATCACTTTCTCACAATGAATTGTCTTTGTTCATGCTACAGAACTCTCTAATCACACCAGTGGCAACCAGGCGTTTTGGCTCCACGCATCACATCAGGTTCTAAAATGGGCTCTGAAGAGCCTCCTTCCTGCGAGACAATGGTGACCTCTGTTGTTCCCCGCTGCCGGTGCCAGCCACGATGTCTTCTGGCCTCGTGTCACGCACTGGTTCAGTAATGCACTTTGAAACAAGCTGGCAGTTACTGAGGAAATGCGTGCCCAGGTGTTGCATTCTCGTTTCTGGCCAGGAAGGGATGTGTCTATTCTGTACTCCACTTGAGAAACTTTTCCTTGAGGCTTTTCTCTCAAGAAGCCCCTAGTCTGGCTACCAGGTTTTCCAGCTCATACCTGTGAATCACTGCAGAAAAGAGCAGTTGCAAACATTTTAAACCACAGTGCTAATAATAACAACATTTGCAGTGTATTATGAGAAAAAGCTGCAGGTATGATTATAGAGAAGGAAGTTGGAAGAAAGAAAAAACCTGTTTTGGACAGATTCCATTCTAAAACTGAAGCTTAGATTTTAACAAGGTGTTGGGTTGCATGAATCTTTGTCTCAACCTAAAATGCATTTAAAAAAAAAAATTTGGCATGCTTTCCCACTTCAGTGACCCAGACTTCATAATTCCAAGGGTATTTTCCCTAGTGCAAGAGAAACTTCCGAAATTTTTTTTTTTTTAAACCTTTTAAAATTGCTGACATGAGGATATGAGCTGACGTAGTTTGGAAACCGACCCCTCTCTCTCCTGGCAACATTTCCCAGGCAAAGTTCCCTGCTTTTTCCTTGGGTTTCTCCAGACTGATGATGTCCTCCATCAACTACTTACAGTCTCTAGAGTGTCTCTATCATAGTGACACAACACTAAAGAAACCACACAAATTCAAACCACTGGTAAGGAAGAAGGATGGAAAAAAAAAATAATGTTCTGTTAGGAAAGAAGTCCCTTTTTGACCTCCTATAGCTACCAGTGGATGAAAAAAAAAGGGGGGAACAAAATTTAGGTCAGCTACAAGATTTGTATTCAACTCTGAGCTTGTAATTTTGTTGGCTGCTCTGGAATGTCTCACAGATAGAGAATATTTTTAAAACAAACTTGGCTTCCAACTCCTCTAGAAATCATTTTGGCTTCTCTTGATGCCATCAAACCTACAACGGTTTTGGATGCCGTGATTAATTTTCCTGTAAATTTAGAAATACACCAAAATTAGAAAAAGGAGAGAGTCACAAAAGCCTTTGGTGTGTGACTGAAAACATCTCCTGAACATGGGCAGCAAGAAGGAAAAGTTTTGCCCAGGTTTACTGGTGATGTCAGCCCTTGAAGAACTGAGACTGCATTGTTTCCTTTTGGGTTTGTGCCAGTAGGAAACCAGAGGAGCAAGTGGGAAAGGCTCTTCCTTTCTACCCTTTTCTAAAAACGGGTGCAATGTTTCCTTTTTTCCAGTCACCTGGGACTTCGCTGGATGGGGGTTTTTTACTGAAAGATGGGAGCAGTTTCACAAGCAGCTGCAATGGCACAGTGCAAAAGATCTGTCATACAACAGAAGTTCCCAATGTCCTTGAGATATACCCTCGTTAATGCTCATTTTTGCCTGAGAACCAAGAAATACCACTTGACAATGTATAAATCTATATTTATGTCAATTCTTGATAACAAACAGAAAATACATATCAGCAGAGTGATAAATCAGTTCCCCAGGGTACAGAGCAGCCATAAAAAAAGAAATGTAAGAATAATCAATTCAAAGTATTTACAGCAGATGGAGCTATACATTTTGCTTTGATCATATGTTATATGGTATTCCAAGATAAAATGTGGATTGGCAAGGACTGTGGTAAGCCAGTGGTACTGTCTCACCAAGGAATGGAGTTAGTCACAGAAGGCATCTCATAAATTGCTGCAATTAGCTCTCCTGGAAATCATCCTTGTAACATCAGTAGAGACAGCAACTCAAGAAAAGATCGCCACTGTATATTGGTGTCTTAGTAGAGATCACAGCTCAAGTCTAAGGCTTTGCTGTGTCCACTCACCAACTTGAAGGTTCTCCTGCCCCTGCTGGCTTTTGTTTACCAAGCAGGTAAAATGAGCACCGAGGAGAGGATGAACGTTTCAGTTTACACTGCCAACAAGATGTGTGATGGCCACAGTTATCCTTGGGAGGTCTGGGCTCCTGCACAACCAAAGTGCATGCTCAGTGTGTACACGTGTGTAGGGCTCCTTGTCTGAAATGAACCCTGTGCTTGTCTTTGTTGCTGCCAAGATCCAGATGGATCCAGCGTGTTTCCAACACTGCATGTGCATCATCTTCAAGCTACAAAAATTGTGATTACACAGCAAGGATAAGGGAGATTATTTTTGAGTTTCTATCAGAATTACTTTTATCCCAGAGTAGTTAAAAGAAAACCAGTCCAATGGTTCTTGTCTTACTGTGTTTGAATTTGAACTGAAGTTTGGATCTCATACCACTGTAAAAGTTTACTCTGCTTCACACACTGAGATGACCCATCTTGCGTATTTGAACTTCACACCTTCCCCTCCCCAGTGCACTTGCAAATTCCTAACCACAGTGTCAGTAGCAAAAAAATGAACCCAATTAAAAAAAACAAAACAAAACACCAAAGTGTATTTAGAGATTTGAAAGTTTTGGTAACGAAAAGTGGTAGATGCCGCATCCTTGGAAACATTCGGTCAGGCTGGACAGGGCTCCAAGCTATCTGATTTGGTGGAGGTGCACATGGCAGAGGAGTTAGACTGGATGACATTTAAAAGTCTCTTCCAGCCCAAACCGAATCTGGAAATCTGCATTGTTAACAGGACTGGACTCAAATATCCCAAATTCTCAACAGCACCACAAATATTCTCTTGCTATGTACGCTTAGGTGTGGGGGAGGGTGGTCCAATAGGCAGGTACAGCTACTCCGGGAGTGGTTAGAAACACTATGAAAGCTTGTGAGATAATTTGATTTTGTAGAAGGATTAGAGGAATATTTACAAGTCCTAAAGCGTGATACCCATGAAACTTTTAGAGAAGAAGCATTCCTATGCCTTTCCCATGTGCCATTTTCTTTCTCTGTTTTTATCCAATTTAGATATATTTTTCAGGAGACACATCATGGGGCTGATTTCTGAACTGTATTGCAACTCTATTGTACTTTATTTTCTTTTTCTCATATACTGCAAAGGGAGTTAAGGTGTAGGGGGAAGCACATAGTGAATATGAAAAGGTACTGCAACTAGTAAGGTGCTAATCCGCAAGTCTAGACATGTACAGAGAAACAGCCCAGATAAACTAATTGTAAGAACAATAAATAATTAAGCACAACTGGTTTTGTAAGCTTTCCCATGGCTTGCCTTTATAAGGCCAGTTTTTATGCGTTAATAAATTAGTAATTCTTCACCTTTATAAAAATTTAAAATCCATTTGTTTATTGACCGGAAAAAAAGTTTAGATTCTTCTTCCAAAATGAAAAGTCACTTTTTGGGTAAGTGGGAAACAATGCACTTTATGAATTTGCAGTCTTTACTGAGGTCTTCTCTCCTAAAACGTGCATTTAGTTTCTGGGCATGAAAATGTGTGAATAGATAAAAATAATACATCTATATAATAGATACAATATACAATAATAGCAATTAATAAATTAAACAAAGAATCCACAAGGACAAACCCACAGGTAACAGATTAGATACAGGAAGCCTGTCCATTTATTTCAAAATTGGAGATTCTGTAAAATTGGAGCTATTCACTAGTAAATACTATTCTCATTACAGCATAACAGTTTCTAAAAACATTTTCTTCTAGTGTACCAGCTATACAGAAGAATATAGTTCTTTCTCACAAAAATTAGCTTTGAGCAACTAGTGCAAACATCCAATACAAGCCCCTCACTGAAAGTGTTCAGAAGAAATGTATTTGAAAGTACATGAAAATGCAAGTCCTTCGGTGTATCTGGACACCACTCAAATCCTCCCAGCATTTGTTCTCATTTAAAAAAATCATTCCTCCCCACTTGCCAAAGAGAAACATGTATTTTAAATATTACATTCCTTACTTACAATGATTTATTTAGGATGAAGTCCCTCATTAACTCTTTAGCCATCTAGCACTTTACATTTTAAACTAGAGAACTTTAACAAGAAAGGTAAAACAGTTTATTCAGCTTTTTACACAGCGGTATACAATAGCACAAAGTAGTATGCCTACTAAAATGTTTTGTTCAAGACAAAAGTACAAGTTGAATTTTTTATTACAATAAAAATACCTATTTGACTTGTGTAACTTATTTGGCATTAAAATGTGACTGCATTGTTTCTCTCAAGAACTGAGCAGCATATACGTTGAAAGTTACTTGATTCACATCAGACCAGTCATTTTGAAATAAACAAGAGTGATTTTCTGTTACAGTCTTAATAATGGCCATGGACCAGGGACACCCCTCTACAAACTGGTCCTTAGACACAGCAAATCTATTCTGTGAATCAAAGAGATTTTAGGAAGGCCCAGTGAAAATAATGAAAAATAAATAACTTTTTTGGGGACTAAGATATTACCTGGCCTGAATATAGCAGTGACAGCCAGGAACTGGCCTTTCTTGGAATGGTAGGTTTTGGTATTTCTCACTAAGGTAAAATCACTTTTATTGGTCCTTCTAACCTTTTCATGAAGAAAAAAATGTGTTAATCACTCAGGGGCCAATTTTGTGTTCCAGATACATAAACTTAGACATTTCCCCCAACTACAGGGAGAAAATAAGATGGGTCTCATTTTCCAATATCAGCAGTAGCAGCTGCTTGGAAAGGAATTGTCAGAAGTGCCACTGAGGTGGAAGGAGGTTTTCCATGTGTTACATTTAGTGGAGGACAGAAATCCTTTGATGTTCCACAACTTCAGTTAAGATAACCCTGAAATGACTATGGCACTTGAAAAAATAAGGGTTAATTTTTCACACTTTGTGAGCTCTGGAGTTGTGTGAAGCGATGGACGGAGTAAACGAGCTACTCCGCAGAGAGCATGACTTTTCCCTATCATTTAATGTGCACGTATCCCATCCTCCTGCACGAATGGCTTCACGATCTTGGGCTGGTATGGGTGAGGACAAGCCACACTGTGTGTCCTCTTTACATACAAACCTGGAACGTGAACAATCCTAGGTTGGGCAACTGTAAATTACTGTTATCAGTGGTGTGCCGGGGGAAGTTATTTACCTGACGAAAACCTGCACAACGCAGAAATACAAAGGATTTAGTGGTTTTTACCTCCATTCAGATCTGTTAACTGTTAGCTCAATGGAAACAGCAGGCAACCTATTGTCAGGGTATGAGCTTCCAGCTACAGCAGTTTGGGAACTTCCATGGCCATATTCCAGCCTGAAACGTCACCCTTGTTTTCCAGTTATTTGTTCCCTACCGCTGTTCTCTTAATTGAAGATGGAAGTAGATGTTAACTTCCTCTCTTTGGAGGGTTGATTCTGCAGAATTTAGGCAAACAAACGCTCTGTGTAAAACGGAGGCAACTGAAGTGAGTGGTATATGGTTAGTGTACATTGGATTTGCATGGGCATTGCATAGGCTTCAGTGACTTCCTGGCCTATGTGGTGGATGTTGATTTAGGTGCCCTCAGGGCCAGATCCTGTAGTGTGTGCTTAGCACACAGATGCGTTGCACTGACTTCCACAGAAGTAGAGGAACTGAACACATCACTGGATGCATTCATGTTTGTGCTTGGCAAGAAGGGACTCCCAAGTATTTAAAGCTAGCATAAGTGATAATGCACTATTACAATTATTATCATGTTAGATGGCTGAATGTGATACCACACACACTGGCCAAATTAATCTCCTAAAGCTCGGATTCTGTGAGGATTAGTGTAGAGAAACCTAAAAACCCCCATTGGATATGGCATGGTACCCCTGTAAACTCAACGGAGCACTACTTGAATAAAGAAGTTTCAGTCATACTGAGCAGGAGTACACTGAGAGTGTCCAGAAAATGTAGGGGATTTAAGTGTGTTTAGATGCCAAATATCAACATGTAGAAATTTCAGCCTCAGGAAGTTTTAATGGAAGAAAGTAGCTCAATCACTCAGTATATTTTGCAGCTTTAGCTGAAAGTTTAACATCACAAAATGACATATTGCTATGCAGCTTTAAGAATCACACAAACGTATTCAATCGTTTCCCCTGCTTTTCAAATCTGCCGTTCATTAAAAGCTCTTCTCCCGTTTGCAGTTTCCAGTTTTCAAATGGATGACACAACCGATGCATAGCTTAATGTTCATTCTCATGAGTCATAATTAATAAATAATTGTATCACATACATAGAATTTTACAGGTACTCTTAAAATGGTTTTACAGTTCTATTAAATATATAGATAAAATAATCACTGCTATATAAAAAAAATCATTTTAAAACAGCTGAACTCTCAAGCTTTGCATAAAATTCTGTAGACACATTCATTACAATCTAGAAACTCAATAAAAATACATTTTAGAGCTCAATCTCTCAAAAATATTCATGGCATTGAAAATTGATTGTCATTTTTTACTGTAGTCTGTGCTTGCCCTGCCTTTGCACTGATAATTTCCTACAATTTGGCAAGAGCTATATTCCGGTCAGTTTGTAGATTATGTGACTGTTTAACTCATCTCCTCAACTCTGTCATCTGTCCCATAAATGTTTAGTGGGGTTCTGTCTTTAATAGTGTATCTTTCCTTGCACTTCCTATAAAATCACAATGAAACGCTCTGCAGTTAAGTTACATGACTGCGATGACATTGAACCATCCTATTACAGTTGCCACTCAGTCTTTAATGCTGCTTCTGTGAACACCAAACATCCTATATCCAGTGATCCTCAAGGCACTTCCTGCCGCTTACACTTCACAATGCTCTGCTACCCACATTTATTCAAAACCAGCAAGTTTTAGAAAGAGTCTTAACAGATCACTACCCCTGTGTATCTGAATTCAGCCGCTAAATCAATATACCAAATGTGGTCAGGTCAAGCTTAGCGTTTTTCAAAAACCCAGTCAAAAATTCAGGAAAAACTTCCTGTATTCAGACAGTGCACGTATTTGTTGGAACATGGGTGGACAGTAGATTGCCCACCAGGCTTTAAACCCTCCACTACCGCCAGCCAGTCCCCTGGGCAGCGAGTTAAAACAGGCTTTGCCATAGTGAATGCTTCGTAATCAGGCTTTTAGGCAGAAGCTCGGAGTAGGCCACAAACCCCAAAACCAAGCAGTGTTTTGAGAACAGGGCACTTGCATTAAGGGGTTGGATCTTGCACTGTGGAAGAAGAGATGCAGGCTCACGAGTCAGTTTAACCGGGGGAAGCTGCTGCTTATGCAGATGTCACTCTTCACAGTGCCAGGTAAAGGCAAAACTCTTGAAGAGTTCAGTCTTTTTTTAAAGCACAGTTGACAACACCAGTATAATCACTTTTAGTCCTTCACCCTGGATCTTCTCACCCGCGGAATGGCTGGGTAAGGTACACTGCTTCTGTTATAGCACACCCACAACAGAACAAACCCAAAAATTGAAAGCAATGTAATACCAAGTATCATGGAATGACTTAGTATTTTTTTTTTCATCTATTTTGGATGGAAGAAGGAATCTCTGTCTCTCAATGGGTTAGGCTGGAAAGTGTACATCAATTGAAACACTGGCTGAGATGACCAATACAATTGTTGGATGCTGTTTGACATTTAAACTGCTCATTTCAATGTTTCAGTCACTGTTCATCAGTGGGAAGTAACAAAGAAAACCTTGGGTTTTCTCCTTCTTGGACAAAAATACTGTGTAATGACATTTCTGGCATCAGTGCATTCCCGTTCACCTTTCCATTCTTCATGGATGTCAGTTGTTTAGATAAGACATCCAAAGAGCTCCTCATCCTGATTAATTTTCTTAGGAGGAAGGAAAGAAAACAGAAGGGAGCATACTTTACTTGATTGAACTTTGATAGCTGTAAAGCCCTGTATAAAGAGACTGTAATCCAACTCCAAATAGCCTCTGCTGAAGATTAATAAACATGGAAGAACCAGAGTAAAGATGCAAAGGGTCAGAAAAAGTTATCACAAACCAAAGAAGCCTATGAAGAGTGGAACATAATGAGAAGTTGTCAACAGTTTTGCTCCAAACTAGTGTAGTACATTGCTGCTTGCTGCTATTAAATAGATGCCATACCCCAGCCTGGTATTCCCTAGTTTTCAGGATAAGCATAAAATGTTTCTTGTACTAAGTTTTATTCTTTCAGAGGAAAAAGCACTAACCCTTCAACTTTCTATTTTAGCCTACTTCCAGAAAGCACCTTCAAAAATTCTAATAGAGGTTTTCTTTTGGAAGAAAGTATCACTGTCTTCCACAACAAGCACAAAGAGGTGCATGGATCACAAAATCAGATGACTCAAAATGTTGATTGTTTTCATGAACAAGGTGAAAGAAATGTATTTTTTTTTACTTAGGCTGATTTAAACCAAATTAAGTTGGGACATTTGGATCTCTTTCTCCAAAGAACATTGGATCTTATTTCTAGGTTCATGGGGTGAGTCCAGCTCTCTCAACAGTGACAGGATAGAATAGGAAAGATTTTAGGTTTGTTGAAAGGTGTTCAGAATTTTATCTTCAATGTTTAAGATCTCCTGTCATTCCTTACTTCTATCGAATTCTAACTGCAGCTCAGGAGAAAAATCCCAGGGGAACAAAAAGCTTATGAAGAAGAATGAAGTGTGATGGATGGTTAGGTTACCCCAGCAGGTAACATGGCTACAGACAGCTTTTAAATACCTGCAAATAAATTGCTATATAGTCTGATGTATCTTGATCCTAGGTACTAGTTCATCTGAAAACTTAGCCAGGGTGGGGATACACCGTATGCTACATAAAATATGTAAAACTTAGAGCCATGTGATTTAATTTTCACTCACTGTAAAATTATGAAAGCCTTCATTTTAGGAAGCACATTGCAGTCAACCTTCCGAATTTTCAGGTGGAAGCAGCAATGTGATGTAGTCTCATAAAGCATACCGTGAAACTAAAAATATGCCCGTGAGAAGTAGTGACTTCACTAAAAGTCACATGGAGAAAAGTTACTGCTATTAAATTGAAGACTTCTCTTCTGTCCTACAAAGCACGGATTACACCTTCTCTGGCAAAAATCCTCTACCAAATATCCTGAAGGGATCATTGATGTGGACAAAAATTACAAGAGGCAGAAGTAGCTCAACTGTGCCCATGGACAAGCCACAGGAGTCTCCTCAGTTGCGCTAGGAAGTCAATACTGGTTGTCAGCATTTCTCTGTATTTAGTTTTACATCTGTCATTTCTTGCTCAATTGATTTAGACACTTAAAAGATATTTCTAATTCTTTTACCATGCCCTGGTGCCTTATGAGTAGCCTCAGCAAAGCAGGTACCTATTATTCTTTGTATCTGCAAAAGAGAGAAATCGTTATGCGATCTGTAAGTAAAAGCAGCAGAGAAATTAAAGCAGAAGCAGACTCAGAAGCACTGAGGTACTTTTAAAAAACTTCAGTTTCTGGCCTGAGATTTCCCATATAAACTCTCCTAAGAAGCAGCTAGCATGTATGTTCTTCACACTTCTCCATACCCAATTTATTCCTGCAAATCAAACATACCAAAAGGTGCAGGATAAAAATGACTTTAAATCCTAAAATAATCAAACTTCCCTACCCCAAAACCCTCAACCTGATTTTGTTGTTCCACTGGATTCGCCACTGGAACTGTAATCAATTCCTGATGTGTGTTTCACTACCTGCAGCTCTGCTCTGCCTCCAACTCTTTCAAATAATTCCATGGAAAATGTGAAGAAGCATTTCTAGCCTTGCCCTTGCAGGTGGTCAGATCCAGAGGTAACTCAACACCATCCCTCTTCCACAGCTGTCAGGCCCTACATAAGAAAATGAAGCCAGAAGAATAATTTTTGAAGACTAGAGCTCTGAATTGTTCATACTTCTACTGATAATTATCTGGTTTTATTTAGCATCTTATAAAGCAAGGCACAAATGTACAAAATTGCATCTACTAAATCAGATAATTTTTATATATATTTACACAATTACCATGATATAAAACGTGCTTTGACACTGTCATAGCACAACAGTAGCGGAATTGAGGACAACCTGATAATAAACACAAATACCAGGTCCTGGATTTCTGTTTGTGCTTCACCTGAAGGAACATATTCATATGCAGATACACGAAGCAATCCAGCCACCATCCTTTATTTTCCACACCTCACAAAGATCAAACTTTGTTGCTAAAAAGCTGTGGAAGGAGTAAAAGGCAGTAGACCAGCACCCAGAAGAAAATGACGAAGTAGAATAGCTCTGGCTGCTCAAAAATCGTAATCTCATGAATTGGTTCTGGAGCCTCACTTGCTTCCAAGTCCTTTTTCTTCCTGAAAACAGGAGAGAATTCAGTAAGAGGCAAGGAAAAGAAGAAAAAGCCTTCAGTGTTAATAATTACTGTGACTATCAGAGGGTGGACTAAAAGACAGCAGTTTAATGAACCTTTTCAGTCCAGTCAGTTGGAGGGCCCCAGCTGGACTAGGAGGGGCATACCGGGTGTTAGCAGTGTGTTCCTTCCAGAGTCAACATATGTAAGAATCCATCTTCTGAAAACTCCGGGCAAGTTCTCAGGGAGTTTAAGTACATGCCATTACAGCACAGCCCTCTGATGTAAGATTTCCACCAGTCAAAAAGATGCCCTTTTATTTTCAGAACAGTAAACACAGCGCTGGGCAACACACGTCACACTTCCACAATTTCGCTTATACACTGGATCTGCCTTGATATACTTTCCCCAAATCATCTACTTTCAGAACTCATCATGCTAGGCATTAGAATATCAAACAGAAAAAGCCCAAGACTTCCAACTAAGAAACCAACTAGCAGTTGGGAGTTTGCAGGACAACTCCAAAATTTGAACTTTTCAAATTTCCAGCTGCGGTTCATAAGGGCAAAGCCCGATGGATTCTGCCAGCACCACTGAGCTCTCACAAAGACAAGGAAAGGTCTTATTTAAAAAGGCACAAGATGGTACAATCATTTCATAATTTTCTGTAATACTGTAAGAGAAACACTCTGGTAAACTGTTTTAAATCTACTTTTGAAGAAAAATGGTATTTTTCTGGCTTGGGGCATCCTACTGGATATATACCTGAGTATTACACAAAATTCGCTTAATATCAGCAAACTGTACAACTGATACAACTGTAACAGCTATTTGTGTATTTTTTTTTAACAGAAGCATAAGTGAGACCAGGCCAGTGGATCCTGATAATATTTTGTATGTTTTCTGCATCTGAATATAACACCCATTTCTCCTAGGAGTTCTGAGAGGTACTATTCAGTATCAGCTAAGAGGCAAAACCCAAAGCGATCCTTGTTTCTTATAGGTATTTAGACCCTAATACCAAAGGGGTGCACACTCTGTGTTCATGACGTGTCACCCTAAGTCTAAACTAAACACACATACAAATTATCAAAACTCATAGGTGCTCCAGCAGACTTTCCCAGGCACTGATCTCACTAAACATTGTTTTGACAGTCTTCCAAACCTGGAAGCAGTCATCGCTGCCAGAGGGCCTAACATTTGAAGTTCTCCCACTCTTTTCTCAGCCTGACATATCCACCACGTGGGGAAAATGCTCAGAATCTTGCTTAGACAGCTGAATCTTTCAGGTCAAGAGAAAGCAGTTTAGTCAAAGGACAGATTGAGCAATAAGGGAATTTTGTATCTTACACCTATGGGAAATGTGGACTCAGAGCCATTACAGGAGACAGTTGCTACCGTTATAATTAATTTCCAGCTCCCTTTGTATCACTGCTAGTAGAACCTAGGAGTTACAGATTCCTTGCAAAAGTCTGTCTGAATAAGAACCACTCACCCAATGATTAATGGATTTTCACCCATATCTGTCGTCATCTGCTCGTTTACATCATAGGTTTCCTTAAACAAACCAGGAATAGATTAGATAACAAAAATAAAATTCAGCATCTCACAAAGGTGGTAACTGTGTATTTTACGCAAATTGTGTCTAATGTTCCCTCAAATAAAATGAAAGCATGCTTATAAACATATTCCCCATCAGAACATCCAGCACTGCAGTCTGGTGCACACACAGAAAAGGAAGAAAGTTGTGAAATAAGATTTTTTTGCTTTCAACTGCTTTCATCAGTTGAATAAAGCTCCCCTCATTCATATGCATTTCTACTAGCTCTGACAGCATTGCAAAACTAAAGCATCTGTGTGAAACCTCCCTTTCATTGAACATTGGTGGCAGCATTTTGTTAAAACTCCAAGATGGTCAGAATTTTATTTTTGTGTTGAAAAAAAGCCATATTCCTACCCTTGCTCAGCATGCCCAGATTGCTGATGCTGTCCCTTCCTTCTGACTTTAAAAATAAAAATCCAGACCTCAGCTGTATGGTGTGCTCTCGAGAAGCCAGTGTGAGTCACATCTGTCATTAGGGGCACAGTTTCATGTTACAGCTAAAATTCTTTTAGGGTTAGCTGCTGCTGCTGCTAATATAATACACTGCTACTGTGAGGAAAAGGGACGGAGCCCAGTTTTTCAAAAATAGTGCTCTTCAGGAGACACCCAGCATTTTTGCAGGGTTGAGACCAGGGCACCAACATCATACAAAGAATGAAAAACTGAAAGAAACTGGGGCAGCAGACAAAGGCAGCTTCAAACAAGCAAAATGTTGCAGCTATACGGCTATGAGGAAGTAAGATTTAAAGTTACAATAGATTTAACTGTAGTATTAGGTACTCCTTTGTGAATTTGTTCAAAGTTCAGTAAAGTTTAGTATGTATTTAGGAGACTTCAGTAAAACTTTGCAACTATGCCTGGTTTTAGCACTAAAATTATTAGAAGTCACAAGACTTTCGTACTGTCACAGGCCTTTTTACAGTGTGTGAATTTGTGGAGTTTAAGAGAACTAGAGAAACAGTAATAAATCAATGCCCACACTTACCTCCTCAGAAGCATTACGAGAAAACCTTTTTCGGAGATGAATGTTAGCATCATTGTCACTGCTTCTGAAATGTATGTAAAAGCAAAGTTTTTAAATTCATAAAGCTAAGTTAAAAAGAGACACTGCAAATGGACATGACAGGTTTAAGCTACACAAAACCACAAATATCCATTGTTGCATGTGTTAGAATATGGACTGGAATTTATTAGTAACATGATAAAAATGGCTTTGGGGAAATCTGACCCACAATAAAAAATTCATATGCTCAAAAAGGATACTTTTCTGAAAAATTGTATCTGAGAGCATTTTTGCACCTTTGACGTCACTAAGTGAGAGTATACCCAAGCTTTACAGCCACTGATATAAAAAGAACTTGGACTGACAGGGAACAGAAAGCTTGAAGGTTTTTCTAAGCAAACTCTCAAATTCATTAGAGTGCTCCAGCGATAAGCATCAACAAATTACGGTTCATGTCCCACTCCAATAGATTACTTAAGAATAAATTAGAACATAAGGAAAACCAGAAGTGAATGCAGCAAAATTAGCTGAGTGTCTCTGTACTGGGCCCAGCTGGGCTGCAGTTAAATTTTTCTAGAGCAGCCCCTCTAGTGCTGTGCTTTGTACTTGAACCTAGAACGGTGCTGGTCCCACCCCAGTGGGCTGGGGCTGGGTGAGAGGCTGGGAGGGGACAGAGGGGACCCAAAGTGACCAAAGGGCAGTGACACACACACTTGTTCTTATATCTGTCTTCTGAAGCAACCACTACACCCTGCTTCCCAGGAAGTGGCTGGACATTGCCTTGCTGATGGGAAGCAGAGAATAAATCAATTTTTGTTTGGTCTTCTTCTAATTTGCTTCCACACATGGCCTTTGCCATTTCATTAAAATGCCTTTACCTCAACCCATGAGTTCTTCATCTTATTATCTCTCCAACACCTCATTTACTTGTTCATAACCAGAAAAAACATCCAAAAAGTATCTACTGGAATCAATCAGTGCCATGCTTCCACATAGTGTCACAATGCACATGGACTGTTTCATCTACAGTCATCTTATAGCACTTCCACGCTCAAAATGCACTGGGCTTCCACTTGGGTATGGTGTGGCAAAGTTTGTAGCACAGTCAAATCAAGTCCCACTGAATCACTTGACATATTTAAGAGAAACACAGGAAGAAGCCAATGAATCCCAATACTTCTTCCTAAAACAAGACTACAAGAAACATCCAGTATAGAGGGCACATTTCAAAAGACCTGTTAGGGGTATTTAAGAAAAAGTTAACGTGAAATACCTGGCAAATTCCTGGAATTCAGCATTTTCTTCCAGGTTATCTTGTGATAGAGTAGTAGTGGCAACTTCTGAGATCTGCAAATCTTCTTCAATCATATTTTTCCCTTCCTTCTCCCTATCACTGTTTTCTTCTGGTGTCTTTATGGCTATTGATAAATCCTCTAGATCTTCTTCTATGGCCTGTTGAAATTAAGAAATGTTCGGCATTAGACAACAAGACTGATTCCCCATCCTTCCAAATACCTTAGTGGTGCAGCCTACTCAGATGCTCAATTGCAGATAGCATGAGACTTAAGGTCTCACTGAAGAGAATAAAAAAGCAGTGAATTTCTTGGAAATCTTTTGGGATACGCTGAGCTATAAAGTATCATCAGTCTGACGTACAGACATACATGCATACATACATACAGTTGGAAAGCCAGATCTTTCTATTGAAAAGTCATGACATGACATGGCTCTTCGAGGCAATTCACTGGACTTCTGTAAAAATCTACCCCCAATTAGTCCTTCACGTTACCAGCAAACTGACTTCATTACTGTAGTTACTGTCAGGACCAAAACATGTGCAAGCAATGTGTCTAAGCAACATGTAGAGCAGCATTAAATGGACACTCATTACTGAAAAACACTGTCAAAAATTACTGCGCTGGAAAACATGTAATGCCCTTCAAAACTGGTGTCTGCAAGAGGAGATGCAGGAGGAAACTGCCTAAACCAAATACCCTCAAAGTGCCCACTTCTTTCTCCTCTTCCAGTGCAGACAAGCCTTCATTTTATCCACATAACGTATCCTACTCAAATTGGTTTTTTAAGTTTTTGTTGGCAAACTTACTTGGATTGAGACAAAAATTGTCATTGCCTGTATCCTTTCTTTAGAAGCAATACTAATTTCTGTTCGTCTCATTATGGATTATTAAAAATACCCTCTCTGGTAATCTTTTATGCCTAGGATTATACAGAAACCTCAAACTATTTCAAAACATAATAAAAATTCACATTTTTGCCATACTATTAGCTAATCTTTTATGCTTAGGGATTACAGAAGCCTCAAATTATTTTAAAACATAATATAAATTCACATTTTTGTAGTGCCATTAGTATTAGGGTTTATTTTCTCTTTTGATGTCAGATCTTCTCAGGGATCTGCAATTCCATTCATTCCAGTAGGGGGCTGTGGCAAACAGGGTAATGGAACAGGAAACCAAGTACATTTTAAATATTTCTCCCAAACACTGCAAAATGAAAGCAAATGAAAACCACTGGGATCTGATGCTAAGCCCACATATGTACACAAAGAAATGCTGGAAATAAAATAAAATAAAGTAAAATACCTCAGGATCTTGTGGAATAGTGGAATCCTGATGGTTGGTGGCTTTATTGGCATCTTCTTCTTCTATTTCTAACTCTTCTACTGGTAATGGCACTTCTTTTTCATCGGAAGAATTCGCATGACTGCTTGTTTTTGTAGTTTCCTCCTCGCTGTTCTCAGTATCTGTTTCTGATGGAGGGGTATCCAGCTTATTCTCCAAGTCTGGCTCTGGAGCTTCTTCCTTGTGGTCCTCTTCTGGTAAATTCTCCTCATGTGAAACGTCTGTTACGGTTTCAGAAGCAGCTTTTTCATTTCCTGTATCATAACCTTCAATACAAGGCTCGAGGTAAGCGTTCAGAACTGCTGATATGGGAACATTATAATGCGGATAATAAAAGAGATCGTGGGGTATCACGGATACTTTTGAAGAACTGGGTAGCGCTTCGGCTGCAGACTCAACTTCATCACAGCTGTCCAGGTCCTCTGGAGTTTTAGGTACATCTGAAAGAGAGTCATCAGATGTTTCATGCTGTGTAGATAGTTCTTGGCTTTCGAGATTAGAACCATTCAGCTCACAAGGGTTCGTTTCTATTGTCTCAAGGACAGGTGATTCCTTTGTATGTTCGTCTTGTGGAAGTGTCTGTATTTCCTCATCTAGAAGGTGGAGAACATACTTCTGTGTATCTTCTTGTTTTGAGGTATCGTCTGGTAAAAGAATTGAAGACTGGGGTTTGCTCTCTTCTACTTTATTAATAGAATCATCTGTAAGTATACCTGAAGTCCAGGATAATGGACTCAAAGAAGAAGTATTGGCTGAAAGGCTCTTGGTTTCATTGTCATATTCAGTAGGGGTTTCCTTAGTTAATTCTTCAGAGTATTCTTCAAAAGAGTCAACAGAATTTTTCTGATCTGTCAGAACAGCTGGAGAAAGGTCATCGTTCTGTTTCAGTGGATCATCAGAGATGCTCTCTTCACCTGGCATGAATTTATCATTTGGAACCTCCCAAGAGGAGTTGGATTCCAAACTGACAGATCCTGTAATTTTCAGTGAGGTAGGCCTTTGAGGCTCCTCTTCAGACATTCCCTGTAAATCGCCTAACACTTCACTCAGTTTCCCATTACAGTTTTCAGCAGTGGTTTCTGATGGGATTCTCTCAGGGATATCATGAATATGGACCTTTGGAGGAGCTGGATGACTCCTCTCATGATTAACAGTGTACAAGTTTTCTTCTCTTTCACTTAAAATCAAGATTTTGCCTTCCTTTTCTGTCGGTGTGTCTTTGATGTGGACGTACGTGGACTCAATTGGAAGCTCCTTGTCAGGATCTGTGAAGTCTTCCTGTAAGTGATGATATAGCATTAGAAGACAAATCCTGGCTCAGTTACCATTCCACATTTCCCAAACACTATGGAAAGAATAAATACCTACTCTTTCACTCCATTTCCTTGTGAATGGCAAATTAATGTTTCATTTATTTTGAAACTAGGAAAACAAATCTGGCAAGTCAAGTGCCTTGAACAAAGCTCAGCATCAAGAAGACACTTGTACAGGAAGATCAGAGTGCAGACAAGCCTACTCCTCAGCTGTTAATGTATTCATCTCTCCCTGCTGCACCTGTGGAGACAACTGACTTGGCTTTTTGACACAATCCCAAGTCCTGGGAATAACATAAATCTAACAACGCCAATAAATCAATTGTGAGATGTATTGATAGACCAGATTATTTCCTTCCAACAGACTCTATTAAAAGAAGGATAGTTTTTTACTTTGTCCATTAAAATGCCAACAAGTCTTAATGTCAACCAATCTTATTGCTCATTTAATCTAATAATAATAATAATTATTAGATTATTAATTTTAATTCCAATTACTTTAGTAATGCCCACCAATTTTATCAGCTACAAAATATATCCCAACTGTAACCTTCAGTCAAGAAATGAGAGAAAATGCCTGTTTCTCCAAAAGGCCTTTGCCAGTTCTTGACACTGTCAGTCCTTGCTTAATCCTCAATTCTTTATTTTTGCATTAAAGTCCTGGTCATTTAAGCTGCCGCTTATTTCATGCTTATAATGAGTGCTTTTTACTGTTGTATTGACAACATTCAGCTTTTGGTATCTTGTGTCTCATACCTGCTAAATTCAGACTGATCATGGCCCTCAAACTTGAGAAGATAGAAGTAAAAATTAAATTTGAAGTCAAATGAATCATTATACATAAAGGAATAAATGTCAGCCTTATTTAAAACCAATATAGCAAAGCAGTGGAGTGCTATGAAACCAGTTCTAACCTCTGAAAGTTACAATTGGATGTAAACGTATAAAAGCACAATTCTACCTAAAGCATTGTAGCAATCACCGATGAAAGCCCATTTCACTGGATTTAACAAAAATGTGAAAAATTAAATCCAGGTTTGTTGTTTATTTTAAATAGCTTAGAAAGAAACCTAGAAAATAAATCTGACTTTATTACGTACACCAAAGCAAATTAAAGAAATGACATAGGAGTAAACACATACCCCTTCCAGCTCTGGGAAGTGCTCCAGAAATTGTGCCACATATGTCACAATTGACTGTTCATCGGGTGACTCCACCATGATATCTGTGGAGACAGACGCGAGGGGCTTGAGCACACACAGCTTTGAAAGGCTCTTGCGGAGGAGCAGATTGTCAGACATTTATCCTGCCGCTATGGTCACAGAAATAACAGCTACGAACACTTCTTTTTTTTCTGCCAGATAAGAGAGATGCTCTTCACCGCTGATGGCACTTGACAGAGTTCTCAACATCCTATTCACATTCATTTTTTCCTATTTCCAAACATATACTGAACCCCGAGCAGGGTCCCTTTTCATCCACTTTTATACTGCCTTTTATGCAGTTGTCGCTAGACAGTCGAGTGTTTTTGAGTGACAATACAGAGGTTTATTTTTAGCAAACCACTGACCATTTTTATTTTTTTTATCAACAAGCTCAACACACTGATCACATCAGCAGCCTAATCACGGGGAGGCTTTTGGTAGGTATCACAATGCAATATTCAAGAATTCATTATAGTCTGAGTGTTACCCAGCAAAGCTGCTACAAGTGTTTTACCTTCTGGTTCGAGGAGCCGAGGCACACCCAGTTTATTCTGTGCTATGCTGAAAGCATCCTCCAGGTTTTCTCGTGCTGATTTATCTAGTGCATGCTTCATGTCTACCAAAGTACAGTCTATGGCTTTTATGACGGCTAAGAAAGCGAGGCCGCTCCTCCAACTACTTGTAAAGTCCTGGACGGCAACGCCATACCTAAATAGAAATACATACATTTTACATGGGTGGTTTGCTAGAAAATCCAAAATAAAGGCGTCATCATTTTCAGCCTCCTGAAAGTTAAAGCATAAGGTTGCTGAGTAGCACTTGTCACATTTGAGATATTTTTGGATTTCAAAATCTAGAAATACATTCAGAAAACACATGGGTTCACAAACTGAATTGGTGTGGCTAACAGCTGACATCAACCTGCTTGCAGGAAGTAGTTAGTGAAAACAAAGCCCTTAAGAATTCAGCAACCACATTTAACATTCACAAAACCAAATGTCTCTGTGATTCCTGTTTCTGTTGCTCTCCAGCATTTTAATGCCATAGCTTGGGAGAACTTCCAAGATTTAAATATTTAAACACATAAGCATAAATGATTCACATTCCTGTGTACTTGGCCTTCTATAGCAGAAGATCTGCCAAATGCAAATGGTGTCAGCATATGCATAAACCACAAGAGTGTTAGATGCCCAAAGTTTTGGAGGAAAAAACAGCCATCAAACTTGCAATGGAATACAGCCCCAGAATAGAAAATTCTGGGATCATGGGATAACAGGATTACAATGATGCTATTATGTTTTTAATACTGAAGTTGCAAGAACAATTTTTTCTCTTATTAGATCTTTCCAATTTGCACTCTTTGACTGGGCTGAAAAGTCTGTGGCCTTTGCTTCTCAGGTTCTCACTTTCCTTGTACCTGTTAATGATGACTTCAGCATTATTTTGGACTAAAATTGTGCTTCCTCTATGGTCTGCACTGGCAGCAGTGCAGATCTCAATTGGACAAGTTTATCTGCTCAACAAGCGCCCTTAGCTTCACTGGAGGGATGATGTGATCCACAGGACCTAGTATTTAAGATGTAAATTTTTGTCTTGAACACTAGACACAGAAAATTTGTGTTCAAAGGCAGATTTGGACATAAAAATCAGCAGACAAAAATGCCAAATATTCAGCTAACCGACCTGTATAAGTAACTTTGACACATGCCCTCTTTAAAACTCTGCCAGTCACTGCTTCAGATAACAATATATGTAAAATACACTCCAAGCATTTGCATGTGCATGAGACATCTTACACTACAGTTTTTTAACCTGACAGTAATTCTACCAGCATAAAGCATTGCTACACAAAATGCTTTGGTGAAAGAACCACATTTTTATTAAAGAGAAGAGAGATGTGTTGTGCAGTGGAAATGCACTCAAATGCTACAAGTTCAAGAGAAGTGACTTAAGTTTCACCCCCTTCCCCTCTTTAATTCTGAGGAAGGAGGGACTCTAGTAGGGGCTCTGTCCTTCAAGGCGCTCTGCAGCACACAGAGAAGCTTCCTCAGGGCTACTGCTTAATTTAAAAGGCTGCTGATAAAGTCTTTCAGTACATTTACTTTTTCACTTCACCCCTTGGTTATACCTAACCTTTAATTAGCAAAAGATGTCAAATAGACTGCATGACAGCTGGGGTCTGGGGAGTAGAGAATGATCCTGTTTTCAAACAGCACCAAGCAGGTTAGTGCAAGTTAACATTTAACACTCAAACCATGGAGCCAGCAGCGGCCTTCAAGGTCAGAAGGCTGCTGTAAACACATGGCCATAGTGAAACACCCCCCTGCAGGGACCCTGTGCTCCCAAACCTCAAAAGCAGAAGAAGCCACAGCACATGGTAACACACCCGTGGGGCAGGACAGAGAAAAGAGACTCAGCTTCAAAAGGGCAGGTGGCAAGACACTGTTTTGTTGAGGGTTTGTTAGCTTACTTTCTGGTTTTCCTCTGAACCCAGATTAGAAGGGCCCTGATGGCTCTCCGCTGATCCTTCACTGTAATGGACATGTTTCTCTCCACGCTGGGAGTGCTGGGGGATGTGTCTGATTCTGGACCACTGGGCCCAGAGGACAGGCTGGAGGAGGAGGAGTTCCTGTTGAGGTTGCCTGTCAGCTCCTTAATCTGTAATAAAAGGTGAAATACAGAGTGTTCTGCTTTATCACTGGCTGCATCGTGTCCTTGTTTTCATGCAAACTTTAAAGAGATCAGTGCCATAACTGAATTTTAAGTGATAATTATAAACCTGTTCATTTTAACTCTCAACGTGTATTTTACGAGCGTGACAGCCAGCAGCAGCCCAGGCAACAGAAAGGGCAAGCAACCGGTTTGGGCCACACTGTGCGAATGAAACGAAAAGCAAAGAAACATGTCTTTGAAAGAAAAGTTAGTTTAACTGAAATTGTTCTCTTCACAGGAGTTGCTTGAGTGAAGTGTTTTTAGTCAAGAAATGGTGACCTGCAGCAGCACCCCTGTCCTTGATCAGCGCTCACATTTGAGACTCTGCTGCTTTTGGGTCCCCCGTGCCCTCTGCTGTCAGGGCGACAGGTGACACTGTCTTTGCCTGTGAGTCTGCCTGGCCAAACTGGTTCTGTGCTGCACTGTTCAGCCTGAGGAGCTCAGCCAGGGAGAGAAGCCCCAGTGCAACTTTGAGATCTTTTTTTTAACCCTATAGCCATTTTTTAAATCAGACCAAGAGAATGAAAGGGCCTCACAGTCTTACGAGAGTTGCAGAACCCTCCCTCCATCTCTCTCTGTCCATTAGAATTTGAGATTGTCTAGAAGGTAATTTTCAAACTATGTGTAGGTTAGGGAGCGGTTTTAATCTAAGCCTGGGGATAAATCAACTTTCAGGCTCAAATACGTTTTATCAGTTCCAGGTCCTTTGAGATCTTTCATATGACCATGTATATCAGTTGAAAATTTTTGCCATGTTGAGTAAGTCTCCAGAGAACAGTGATTCTAAATGGAATTTCCCACCACATTGGACCAAGTCCAGAAAAGGTAATTGAAAATAAACTGTGACCTGGAACCAAACCCAGGACATTGGTTCAGATCCAGGGAATCTGGAACAGAACCCTGAGAAGGCACAGCAAAGAAGGGAAAGTAGTAATCTGAAGCTCTAATTCAGGTCCAAGTTAAATGAGGGCTTAAATTGTCTCCAATTTACATCAAAATAGGTCCAATGAAGTAAAATGAAAGCAGCTGCAAGTATAAAATTAGTGTCTATTAGGAGGGAAAAGCTCAGGTTTAGCATGATTAATTATGTTCTTTAGGATTAAAAATCAATTTAAAAATCTCTATTCAGCTGGAATAGATGGATACCATGAAGACTGATTACTTAAAGTATTCAAATTTTATTACCTGGAAAAACAAGATTATATTCCATATTAGTCCAAGTACCAGAGAGGAATTTCCATCTGCTATTTCTGCTGCATCGATGCTAACAAGCTTTACCTGTAGAAGAGATCATAAATTCAGAGCCAAATTCAAAGCAGCAAGGTATATGCAAAAAATGCACTGAGACTACTGGATAGGCCCACACCACTTCTGCCGCTGACAGGCCAACAAAAAAGCAATACTGAAGTCTTGTATTAATGAAAATTTGCCCTGATCACAATCACCCTTCTCCTGGAACTCCTATCTGAAACCCCCACCACAGTCTGCAGAACAGAAGTAGACTCAGTTCTGCATTTTTGGGGCTACAAATGCATTTCCTCCATACAAAAATGGAAGAAGATGGGGCCCCCTCCGGTGTACCCCACTCATAAAAAGTAGAGTCATTTCTAAGACAAAAATCTAAAATCCTAGTAAGATCTGCTTACTTTTTTTTTTTTTCTATGCATCTCCTTTCTCCTTCCTTATCCCACCTTACACGGCTTGTCACAGAGTTCTGATTAAATCAGTTAGCAACGGATAGGGTTGCCTAATCCAGGCAAACTCTAGACTTTCCCACAGTGAGGTTTTTTCCAGCTGATAACACCAGGATGTTATTCTCTTAGACAACACAGACTTGGTTTTGGCAAAGGTCACGGAGGAGGGAGGAAACAAGGAAGCTGTCAGTACTGCACATGGCACCCAGACCGAGTTAAAGCCCAGCAGCCCATTTATCACTGAGCAGTCCCGGACACGGGGAAGCACTCAGCAGGGCTCTACCCTGCCACCGCAGTCCCACAGGGGCGGACGCTGTCGGGTTCCACCCACTGTGGTTTAATATCTAACCCTGAAGCTCTTGGCAGCCAAGGCATTTTGCCAACACCTTCATCGCCACCCTTCGCTAACCGGTTTGGTCAAGCTGAAAAAAGGAAAGCGAAATAACTTTTTATCTTGTGGTTTGCACAACATTTTCAATCTTAGCAAGAAGACACCTCCAGTCGTCATATTTCAAGGATCGGATTTCTTGCTAGCTCCAAGGTATTTGGCATGGGAAAACCTTTAAGACTTAGTGCATTTGAATAGCAGTTTCTCCAAAACGGGGAGCAAGTCACCTTTATCATTTCACTGCTCAGTGTGAGCTCTGTCCTCTTACTGCTTCTTGTGTTTGTCACCCAGCCCAGCAGAGACACTCAGCTGGAAGATACTGGCTGCTTACTCTTAAGGAAACAGGAAATCCATAGGAAAGTAGTTTTTAGCGATACTAATTAAAAAGCCACCTGCATTCAAGGTTCCTCCTGCCTGGCCTTGCTGATTGAGGACCGAGTGAGGTCCTGACAACCAGCCAGATATGCTTCAGCTGCAGCTCTGCCAGGTGCTGGTCCCAACAGAGAGAAATAATCTCATCTGCCAGTGGGCCTTAGCTGGATTTGGGTAAAAAGCAACAACTGGGAAACTGTTAAGAAATACGTGAATATGTGAAGCATTTCTTAGCAGTTCTACAGCAGGACGTGTAGACGTACACGTTTGGGGCCAGATCAGCCCCTACTGATGGAGTTTCCATAGGGAGGCTGGAACACCTGGAAGTTGCTGGACAACTTCTTGACCTTTCACATCCTCTCCTGGGGAAAAAGGCAAAGGATGTTAAACCTCCCACATCTACAAAGTCATAAGAGATGTGCTAAGACCTCACATCATGCTCATCCCTGCACGGGGGTTTGCAGCAGCTCTCCTGCACGACAAGCACTGCTGCTGGAGCAGGAGCTAAGCTCAGTGCAGGGAAGCAGCACAGTGACACCATTTGCAGTTGGAGCATCCCATACAAGGCAGGGTTTTGCACACACTGATCCCTCCTCGCCCTTAAAGTTTAACCTGACTGAAGTCTTTTAGAGGAAATAGCCCAATACTTGTTTTCTCTTTCTGAAAGTTCTAGGTACACCACGTACATGAATTGTTACGTGGCTGGGGCTTCTCTTGACTCCATTACTCTCAACACTTTTTAAAATCAGGGAGTTTTCAATACACAGGCCCCTTCCAGAGGGCTTTGGAATAAACCCATCACAGGAGAAAGAAATAAAGGAATGAATCATTTCCAGCTACAGGGTCTGATCACACTTGGTCACTTAAAACTGTTGGCAGTGATGCTGTGGTAGTACAGCACTGGCTATGAGGGAAGTTACATTCCTGTAAGGCTTTGATTCCCGGAATTATGCATTTATATCATGTTCCCAGATTTCACTTTCTCTTTGACTCATGATCAGCTGCTGCAGCAATCAGTTTACGAGATAAATACATGATTTCTAATAACGAAAGTATTTCTGAGAAACGAAAGTCATCTACCATCAGTGTAACTGAAGTAATGCCACCAAGACCCAGATCATAAAAATTACTTGCATTTCTTTTTATTTTCTTTTAATATTGGGTTCCTGATCCTTTAATCCCATTGAACTTTAACATACAAAATGAGCAAATAATCCTTGCTTTAGATTCCGTAGGTGTTCTTGTTGTGCATTTTTATGTGGCTTTTCAGCCTTGCTGCTAAGGTAAGTCACAGCCTCTTTAAGCAGTACACTCCTCTTACATACATGCAGCACATCAGATTAGCAACAATTACAACTTGCAGCATACATCAAGAGAAAATATTAAGACCGGTCTTTGAAAATACTCACATTACTGTCCTCCAAGAACTTAAGTGCTTTGGCTATGTTGTTCAAACGAAAAATGCGATGGGTTGAAGATTTGTATTCTTGCATCTGGATAAAAGAAGTGCCACATTGTTTTTAAAACCGGTGGAATCATTTAACCACATCATGCAAAGCTTAAAACACTACGAGCACTGAGGCAAAATAAAGCTAAGGAAATCTATCTATGAAAAATTATTGCCATCTTTTGTGAGCAGTAAAATGTTTCAACTACATGACTGTAGCGAAACAGGCTTAGCAACCAGCTTTGCTGCTCTCCAGATGTTATCACTCTCTTGGACCTGCCACACTGATTATTTACGTAATCACTCCCCAACCATGTTCGGTCACAGGATCAGATTTGCCTGAAAATTCATAATAATAGATTTTTCTTTTGTCTTGAATTAAATGAAATTATCCTAATTAGGAAGCATGAGCAATTTTAATAGCAGGCACAGGCAGGTGGGAGGCAAAAACCTTCACTTTGGCAGAAATGAAAGATTTTGCATGCCTGTCTCCCTGCAATTCCACTCTGGCACACTGGTTTTATCCCATGTGTGCAGAAACAGCTAACAAGAAATTCGGCCAGCTGACTGCTTACCCTTCCCTGACCTCCTCCTTGACCTCCCAGGGCATTGCCTAGGGTTTAGCATGATGTATCTCCCCCTTCAATTCCTTTCAAGCCTGGCCCTCAATGCAATCTGTGTGAATGCACATAGAGACACTGCTGCTTCTGCTGCAGCTCTGCCAAACTTCCAGAATATTAAAAAATACTCTCGACTCTGAATGTGTGAGCACACATCCAGGGGCCATTCCTGCTGCAGGGTATGCACGTGGTCAGTCACTACAGAGCATCACCAGGTGCATCTGCAGTGGTGAGAACAGCTGCTCCTCTTACCCAAGTGTGATAGCCACACACGGGAGGGTTCCGGATGACAAGATTGATGGAGAAGGAAAACATTAAAGTCAACGGTAACTTGGCATTTATATTTGCACTGGGTGTTCCATTTCTAGGATGTGGAACTTTACACAGCTCTTACAAAGAAAGGAGGAGAGAAGAAGTTTCTGATTAGTAAAGCTTTGTCCTGCTGATTTAGACCACCATATTCGTAAGACTAATGAAACCTGAGCCAGGATACCAGAATTAAACTCAGACCTACAGCAGGCATCAGAAGACCTATTGAGTGTCATAATGATCTTAGACAAAATAGAAACAGAACTTATGGATTAAAAAATGATACAGCAAATATGTGTTTTCTTGGTAATGTGACTTGTGTAATCTCCGAATGGAATGTGTGAGCATTAAAGTATTAAAGCCTTAAAAACCCTGAGGGGTAGGAACATTAACACTGATCACACACCATTTACACCTCCTTGTTATAGATTTCCTTGAAATCTACATTACAGCTCAGGACACCTGCCTGTAAGGAAATTACAACAAAGTTGCTGAAATTCTCAACACTTTATGCAAGACATGGGCCCAAATTCACCCTTATTCCTTGGATGTCCAGCCACTGTTGCTTGTAACTGAGCTCCTATGTATGGAGCTTTCTCTCTCTCTGTACATACCAACTTTTGTCCTGAAAGGACTTCCAGGAGCGCCATCAGGATTTTGCCATCTTGTATATCAATAAACAAGTCTTTCACTTTCAAAGGAGGCTTGCACTGTGAAGAAAAGAAACCAGGTAGTTTTTAAAGCAGTACTGTTTGATAAATCACCGTGATTTCTGAGAGACGGAAGGAGAATTTTACAAGACAGAGATACAAGAAGTAAGTCATGGCCTGCGATAAGAAAGAACTGACTGCTCTTCACATCTGTGGCAATTCTGTCCTATGAATGTTGGAGCTAAAACTGAAATCATTCAAGGACTGATTCCAGATTCCCCATAACAGAATCTAACCCTAAATACTCTGCCTAAGAAATAACCACCCAAGGGTTGGGTGCTGATCCCTCAGACTAAGACATGTCCAGCAGAAGTAAATACCACTTTATGCAGAAATAAGCCTGTGATCCAGCCAGCCACAATGTCCCTTCTCATGTGAAAGGCTTCTGGTGGTTCCATTCTGTCTCCCAGTATTTTCTAAGTACTTTAGAAAGGAAATTCTTGTATTGTGTCTCTCTTTTCTCAGCAAACTCCTCCAAAGGGGACCATCTCCTCACTTCACCGTGGCGTTGGTCGATGCGTGCACTTTGAGGCACACAGCCAAGCCAGCTCAGCCCTTAGGGGCAGTCCCAGCTGCAGCAATTACACTCTGCTCAGGTGTCGCTCGCTCACGTGTCCCTAAAGAGCCCAATCTTTTCATCTTTGGTTGGGCAACACACTTCTGTTCAATTCAGCACTGCTCCTGGCAACTGGGGCCACACATTTTCATTACTGGTCTTCAATCTACCCAAGAGTACTAAACAATGCTCCATGAAAGAAAGCAAATTACCTTTCATTTCAAAATTAAATAACTTATCTGAAAGACTAAAACCCAAACTCTTTCTATTCTTTTAGTACTTAAAGCAAGAACAAACAGAACTCAGAAATTCAGACCACTCCCAATTATCCCATGACCAGCAGAGCCAGATCCTCTCAAAGGATGACCCAAGTGGGATCACACCAAAAGTTTCCCAAAGAAGTACAAGAAGACTTCATTGCCGCCTCTGAAAAAAAGAAGCCACTCTGCAAGAAGTGCTTCCTTTGAGGATAAAGGCAGAAGCCACCTTTCTCAGTGAGTGTCCTCAGGGAATCACCTGTAATTAGACACAGCTTTGGTGAAGCTCTCATTGTTTACATGGTTATGTTTATTATGCCACTTCCAGGAAAAACATTAATATAGCAGAAGGCTTTTGGCCTTTCTCCAGAAAAGCATTTTTATTTGTTGAATCAGAGAGGAAAAAAATTTGTATGCACTCCAGAGAAAGCTGACCTGCCCACAAAGGTTCTAAGACTTCATATGCCTGGCACAGCAGAATTAACAGCACCCTACAGCCTTTTTCATTATATAATTCCTTCTGTAAATCAAAGACCTTCTTTACAGTCACATATTTGACAACCCTTTCTGACAAGTTCCAAAACTGCAGTTAGTTTAAAGCCCTAGAGCCTGATTCACGAAGGCATCACATAACACTGTCTTCGTTCTGAGAGGCCTTTGGGAGCAATTGCTAGTCAAAACATTTCCAACTAGCCTTATTCTGATTTTGCAGTGAGATTTAAGAGGATCCCTTTATGCCTTCAAAAACACTCACTGCAGAGTAGTGGACTTAAGCAACTATAGATGTGATGCCTCTCTTCTAAAACCCCTTTACTTTATTGTGTCAGAAATGCAATCACTTCTCAAGAACTACAGGAGCTAAACTGAGAGTCAGCCCAAACCTAGTCCCAATCTGTACTTTTTGAAATTTAGCCACACATACTAAAGCATTGTGAAGATCAAACACCAGTCCGAGTCAGGGCTTCGTCTAGATCAGGAAGCTGGTCTCATTCCTTGATCCTGCACTAAGCATTGCTGCTGTCTCAATAATATTAGGATTTTCTTTCCTCTTTTCAACCTCAACAGCGAGAAAAATGTTCTCTGCCTGACAGACTACTCAGGAGAGGTAATCCTTATCTACTGTCAATAAGAACAGTAAATTAGGTTTAAAAGCCATATTATGGTGTCATTAAGAAACAATTGCAACTTAAAAGATATGATGTCCAAACGTTAGTACTCTGATGTAAGCGGATATGTGAAGATCCCATCATATTGCCCCCCCATAACATGACTGACAAGGAATTACAGTCTTCCATCTTCAAATCTGGGATGAAGACAGGTTCTGAAGAACAGCTGTCTTTGGCCATGATTCCTCAGATGTTCAAACTTCCAGTCCAGGGAAGAACACAGACATCATCACCTCAGAGCCTCAACCATATCTGATTTTTTGTGGGTGCATTCTGTGGGAATATTCTACCCTCATGGTAACAGTCAGTAGCATTAAAGATTTAAATGCACCTGAGATGATAAATGCCAGTCAAGCATTCATTGTGCCCGAAAACAAATTTAATTAATCCAGAAGCAGGCTTTGAGCTTCCCCTCATTGTCCTCCAAACATCTCTGTGCACAGAAGCCAACTTTGTTTCCAAATTTTAACTACTTGAAAGGGCGTTAACTGCAATCTGTCTATGGCTGTGTCCTTGTATCCCAGTATCAAGACTGTTTGTCAGTCTTACCTTTCCCAAATGCAGGTTTATCCATCTGGTAAAAGTCCTCTTCTGCACATTTTCGCGTTCGACTAGAAATATCAAAGACAAAAAACAGCATTTAAGTTTCCACAAGAGGGAAAACCGGTAGGAAATTTCAGAAACTGACGCATGAAATAGTTAGAATTCACGAGAACCCTGTGAATAAAACAAATATATTCTAAATCAGGAGATATGAGGTTGAGTTTCAGCGTTTTATTCAATTTCTTTGCCCAGACACGAGCTATACATTTGTAGATGCATTTTAAAGGCAGGAGGAAGGACTTTCTCTTAGTTTTGCAATCTTCGGTGTTCAGCTTCTGAAAGGTGAGCATTTATGTGCTGTGCACAGCTCTGCAGTGTTGTCACCCTCTGAGCAGGCAGCTTGACCCTTTTATGTCAATTTATAGGATTATTGCTCTGACACCCCCATGCAAATTGGGCTGGCGTGGATCCCAATGGACTCACTTGGATGCACAAGGAAACAGGACCAACACAACAATGTTGTCTTCATATTTATAAATGAATGAAAAAGCCTCATGAAATCCCATCTTCCCAGTCTCCTAACTAGTGCGTTTAAAATCAGAATTCCAAGTCCCTAGACTGAAGAATCATTTTATTTATATTGCAATAAGACTAGGAGTGCTTGTTCCTTGCCAGAAGTTCTGTGCACTGGGTGCTGTACAAACAGGTCTTGGGCCAGCTGAAGAGTTTTTAATCACATCTGCCATTTCCTGAATCCATTTCCATAGTGAACTACGGCAAGAGTGTAAGGGGAATCATATTACTGACCAGCTTTCATTTACCTTCTAATATAAAAAAGTAAACCATACATTTAATATAAATGAAGTAGACTGTCAAAGTAATATTTCACTTTAAAGACAATTATTCTCAAGTGGTTCTCAAGTTTCACTTGAATTAAGGAAATCTGGCAATTTATGAACAAAACCCATTAAAACTAGTTATGTGCTGTATTTCAATTTACTCATAGAGCGTATCAAATATATTTTAAAACCATTTTGCGTTTCTTCAGCCCTACAAAAGCAGCTAACTATCTACTGGGAAATCACATTCTGTAAAAGTCTGAGTTGTTTTTATTGGTCAGACTGATTATAGGCCAAGCAGTAGCTTCCGTAAATCAAATTTTAATATTGTTCTTTTTGATCATTTTAACCGAAGGGTCAGCAGCCTCTAATCGTAAGTATAATTGTTTTCCTTATTTTGATGCATTGGAATAGAGTTTTTCAGCAGGAAGTACATCTGTCACTGATGGCCATTCAGGCCTTTTAAGTCGTCTTATTCCATAACACCTGATTTTCTCCAAGATTGGTTTAAAAAAGTCATTACCCTTTAAGTGCTTTAGAAAACATAGAAAATGCCAAACTAATTATTGCTGTTGGCTTTTCTTTTAAAGTGTCTTAGAAGAATGTGCAAAGATTTGAAACAGCTCTCTACAAATGAAACTGTAAATTATATTAGGATTCCAGAGTATCTGTAAAACACCCACAGCATTTACCACCTACAAATCCCAAAGTACAATAAACTGAGAGATGTGTCACATATTTCTCGGGCTTCGCTTCCTTCAGCACCTCAGCCCCAGAAGTGGCTTTCCATGCACTCACTCCCACAGCCAGGCTGAGCAGCAGAAGTGCTGTGTGTCACCCAGGGTGTAACTTCCACAATCGAGCTGTTAAAATTAACCTTTGACAGTGGGTGGAGGTTAAGCCAGAACTGTTCCCAGATAGACTTCTTTCTGTTCAAATACAGGTGTTGGTGCAAAGGGGAAGGCAGAACAGGCACAGGAGCTAGCAGCAGGTAACAGGGCCACCTCTTAAACTTGTCTGAAATTCTCAGGAATGCTTGGATGGGCACCAGTGCCAGGCTTCAGAAAAGAAAAAGGAGACCTTATCAAAGGGGCTGGATGTACAGATTTCCAATGTCAACCAAAATCAAAAAGGAAACACGGAAAGGTTCACAGAAGCAAATATAATGTTTTCTGGTATCATCAGAGGCTTGGTTTCTTGTCGTGTTTTTCACCAGTCACTTTGGCAACCTTCACTTTCAGTGTAAATAAGGATGCAAAAGAGAGCTGTGTTTATTTACAGATCTTCCGTAAAACTGAGCACACACTGGCTCCTAATTTTGCTGCAGAAATTCTGCCATGATGCAAATTAGGAGCTGCACATATGCCTCAAAGGATGGGTGAGCCAAGCTGGTATTACTGCTTTGGGAAGCTCACACACCAAACATAAAAAAAAGGCACATTCAGGAAAGCACTTGCATACATAGACAGGTTTCTGAGATGAATCTGTCTCTATGGCAAACAGCTTCTTTCCAGGATGAGCGATGACCCCAGAACAGGCACTATTTGATTCTGTGAAATTCTAAAGCAACGGTAACTGGAAGGGGAAGAGGAAAGGAGAGGAAATGTGTTTATAAAATCCCTAAGGCAGACAAACCCCTAATGCAGTCCATATGCTTGATGGCAGAGTTAATGGGAAAAGTTCAGCACAGGTATTTACTGATGTGTGCCTTTAACTGCTGTTCTGCTCCGGCCCCGTGGACCTCCCAGTTTCAGCGCAGCCCCTCTTCTCCACAATCTTTTCATTTAAGATGATTGTAGAGACTCTATAAACTTTATGCAGTTTCTATAAATTAAATCAAATCTTTTTTTCTCCTTCACACCTACTATTATATAAAAGTGAAGAAAATCATTCAAGTCCAAAGTTCCTGTGCTTACATATATGGTTTACTAAAACTGCACTGTGTTTACTGGGCAGCTAGAGAGCAATAACACTATTATAAAATAATAATTACACCCACCATATGGCTGGCCTGCACACAAATCCTATACTGGAAAAGAAGGATGCCTGCTGTGAGGGTTGAATTGAAAGATGTAATGCTGGAAGGTAGTAAAAAGTCAGGAGTTGCCTTTTTGATTCAGCTCAGCTCAGACCTTGACATAAGAGAAAAATTATAGAGACAAATTCTGACCACACACAGAAGCTGGGTCTTCCACACTCTTCCAGTAAGCCCAACTCTACAACATGCTTTCACAGGAGGGTGTAAGAGGCACAGCATTTGTATCAAAGTGCATGGGTAGGGCACTGACAGGCATTAACTGCAATAATACAGAGGGAAAGAAGCCACTGCAGAAGGAAAATGTGTACTGTTAGGATGAGGAACCTACTGTATAACCCACACAGTTCTCTGCCCCACAACTGTGTCCTAGAGGACAGCAGGATTTGGCTCAGCCCCAGTAACTGCACCCTAGTCAGTATTCAATATTCACAAAAACATACTGCTTTGTAAAATCTTATGGCAAAGGCAACTAATTCCTTAAAGAGTAAAACTAAGATAGTTCAAAAACCACTTGGGCAAAATTCAAGGTTAAACTGCTAATGCACAAGGGAGTTCAGGCTTCTTTCCTGTGTGGCACTATTTCCTTCCCCATCAGTCTAGAAACTCCTCAGGCATTTACTAATGCCATTTCTCTGCCTCTCAGATCTCCTCAAAGGTCACCACTGTTTGCATCACCTGCAGGAAGCCGATCCCTAAGAGCCCCTACGTTCAACAGCAAATTGGAGATAGCAAATATTGATTTGCTTTTAAATACTATTTATTCTGTTGTTGTAGAACCAGTTATGAACAATCCTCTGAGGCACACCACCACGGGGCTGGGCACTTCAAGGAACTATGAAATATGGAAGCTGATTTGAGTAGAACACTCGTCAGCGTGTAATTACATAGCTTCAGGAAATGGCTTGATTTGCATGTATGGATATTACTCCCAAAGCAAAGCAGAAGGTCACTTAAATTTGCTTCCAAACCTATTAGCATTTCATCTAGGATATCATCATCAAATGACGTTAAAACCTTCACAACAGGCCAAGCTGGCTTGTAGATCCACTCACAGCTTACCTTCCAGACATCTCCCCAAGTTGCAGTTTCATAATAAGCACAAAATCCAGTTTCCTTGTTCCTACCACAAGCTCAGCCTCTATGGATACGCTTGCTATTAACAAAAAGCAAGTCTTCAAGATGGAAAGCTGGTGTTGGCCACCTAACTGTGACAGAGGATGCTTTAACCACCCTTGGCTTCAGAGGCAATAACTTGCCAGGATAATCGCCCCATACTCACTTTGTAAGTAGCCAGTGGCCACCACAGAACCAGTTCATAATGTGCACGGCTATGGATGTATCCCAGCATTTGCCAAAGTCTTTGATCTGGAGAAAATGACACTTCTTATTACACAACAAAAACATATGGGAAAATGTATGATAATTAAATACTCCAGCCTAACTCTAAAGTGCAACATGGTTCAGACACCTGAAGTCTTGGGAAATGCAAATTCCTCTCCTTCTGCCTTCCTTATGCCCAAGCCCCGTTCACAGAGTTAAACAATCAATCTGTCTCTAATGAACACACATTGAACAATCCACTTTTGAACTCTAGGCCGCTAAACAAAATGAGAACTGGGATTTTAAACTGGGCTTCGTGGTCTTCCTGCACTGTGACGCAGCCTAGGTATTTCTGATTACTGGGCATCATACTAACAAATCCGAATACTCCTTTCTCTGCAAACAGTGTTCGCAAAGGAAGCCTGACTGACATCTTAGAAAATGGATTTTACCTAAAATTGCTCATTTGAGATGATGATAGATGCAAGTAATTGTCTACAGGCAAATAAAGACCGTGCCATTAGTTACAGTGCGTGGTCAGGCACGTCCAGGATGTTGATGATGGATACAGGATACCGACAACCCTAAGGAAGCGCGGATCCTTGCCCGGGAGACCTTCTACTGTTCAAACACGATAGGAGGGACAAAGTTCAGGTGCACGGCCCAAGGACAGAGCACATGCAAGCAACACATCTGACATGGGAAGGATGATGAAAGGTGTACTGCAACAAAAGTAAAAGGGGGGTGAGCAAGGGAGACGGGGTGCGGGGGTAGCAACGGGCAGCAAAAGAACTGGAGAGTTTAAGATGAAATGTGTAAAGTAGGGCAGGGGAAAGTGCAATTAAATGTTGTACTTTTGTCTCATCTCAACACAGAGTTACATTAAACACACTGAACTATGACTGCTCAGAGACATAATCTCTATTATATGTTTTCACAAGAGAATGAAAAAATAGCTCACAACATTCCTCTCGTGTATGTAGTGCAGTCCAGCAATACTGCTCTGTAGGCACTCAGTACTTGCACATAAAAATCTCCATATTTGTAGGAGTGTGAATTTTAAAGGCTTAATCAAAATATAAGGAATAATTTTAGCCAAATTGCCCACAAAATTAATTTTATAAGCTTATGAATTCCTGCGAATTCTCTATTTTCCTTGTGCTTAAGAAACCCCCAAAGAGCTTAGAAGATTAATATAAATTTTCTGTTTGATCTATACAGGGGTTGAAGGCTTTGTTGTGTACCATATGCCAATTTGATGTAATCTGGAGCACATGAAATATTAAATCTTAAAAACTCTGGTTTTCCAAAGGAAACATTAACTACACTATATAACATGAGTCTGCTCTCAAGTTACCTCTTATGAACAGGGCCTCTAAGCCCTCCAGATGAAGTTGTTAAGTTAATTGTTTGTTGAAACTGACCCATTTATTAGGGTCCTTATTAAATTTCTGTGGCAGGTGTTGAAAGCTTGAGGCTTTTTCATTCCATCAAAGTTGCAGAGTCCAAGTCTTATTGGTTCCAAATTCTTTAAAACTCAGGTTGGTGCTGCAGAACACAAACATTGTAAGATCCCAAGCATTACATTTTCATTAGCTGCAGCTAAACAGGTTTCTTTTGGACTTCAGTGTCTGGTTATAGCAAAATATTTACTGCTGCAATTGGTATATTAAGATTACATGCACCAGACAAATATTACAGGATGAATATGAGATTTCTAAAAAACCCTTAGTGCTTCAATCCTCACAATGTCTGAGACAGATGTTTCTCTTACCAAAGAATTAGATGAATTTACTTGTAAATTCTACTGGGCTTTGGAAGAGAAATCCTACATAAAATATTACTATTAGAGCTGATCTAAATAGCTTCCAATAAGAGGGATTTATATTTTCCCTTGAAAACTAATTTAGTAGTGGCAGATGGTAAAGATTCCCCTCCATGTACCCTTCAATCACAAAGCAAACATCTTTGTTCGCATGACTCTTTATAGACATGGTAAATGTTATTGAACAGATTAACAAAATTTCTCATTTACATACCAGGAATGTTATGAAACAAAATCTGACAAGGTTAAAAAAGAGAAATGCAATTCTGTTCTGAACACGGAATGAAACAGACATCAGTGTTTACTGTGAAGATTGCTGGACCCAAATAAAGTATTAATTAGGTTAAATTCAATGGGTTTGAAATTGATCTAACAAGTGACTTAAGTGTTGATCCAGCAAGAGGTTTTCAGGCTGTGCACCTCTTGTGGTTTATTACACACTGTTCAAGGACCATAATACCTGCTTCTGTATATGAAAAGAACCAGGATTTGCTGTTACCAGAAATTGCCATTAGGAGATACGCAACAACAACCAATAACGTCGTGGCTCAAGAGCTCTTCCTCGCGCAGAGTTCATGATGTTCCAGTGCTGTTTGCTGCACTAGTACTGGTTTCTCAAATGGTTCACCCCCTGGGACTGCTGATGTTTCTCGAAGGGACTGTGGTCCTTCCAGCTCTGAAGTGGGCAAAGTACCCCACCCCTGTCATTGCTGGCATACTGAACTCTGCTTTAAAGCACAATGCTTAACTTCAGTTTCAACCTCTTGCACCTTTTCTACCTACTTGAGTGTATCCAGTCCAATTCTCTGCACTTGCTCAAAAGTAAAATCAGGAGCGCCCTTCTGAAACGAACAAAATCATAGCTGCCACATTCAGCCAGGTACCAGTTAGTCCTATCTTATCAGTTAGAGAAATGGCTCTTGAATCAAGCTCACATTGACATGGTTTTACTAACATAGATCTTTTCCTCCCACGTGGAGAAGACTGTCCCACAGCCATATCAGTATCTGCACCAGTATCTATGTATCACTTCTAAGTGATCCCTGGCAAGATCTCCATTCTCATCCTGTGGCATCTAAAATGAAAAATACATCATCTTCCAGAAACTATCCTACATCCAGCAAGTAAAGGCTAGTCACAGAGTCCAGTCCATTCCATCTCCACTTTGCATTTGCCTTTACTTGTTACGGCAAACCTAGAAAGCTTTAACTGTGAAGCATTCCTTATTCTTCACATTTTTTCATTTCCAGAGAGGAAAAAAATCCTTTTGGCTGGTTAACTTTGTTGAGACATCACAAACTGAAATGCAGTAAGATATTCTGCCATACATCAGATCTGACAACAGTGCTAAAGCCTGAATAATTTGAGATGAGCAAAGAAGCCAAACAAAACCCACATTATGTGTCAGGGTTATTTCTTGACATTCAGAATCAGCACGTGCCCAGAGTCCCACTGTTTCCTATATTTGTCAGTTAATGTTAACAGGTTGGTGGTTAACTGTATTTTTATGTATTTGAAACCACTGTCATTGAATTTGCGAGTAGAATGCAGAAAATGCAGGCACGGGGGACTGGCAACACATCCACCTTCCATAGAAGAGTCCCAGGCAGTTTCCTGAGCTTCTTTAGACAAATCACTCTTTAACACAAAATTTGAACTCTCGCTGATATTAACCAGGATCTTTAAACCTCCACAGGATGGTACAGAAAGGCTGAGAAGACAACTGCCAGAGGCATATAATCTTCTTTGGAATTTGCCTTTACCTGTGGGAAACTTAGAAGACAGTAGTTTCATTTTCTCAAATCTGGTAAGGAAAGGCAACCACAAATGTGTCACAGAACTACCTTGCAGAAGCCCTGAAATCACAAAGAATTGCTTGTTGGGGTGCTGATGGCTTCTGGATTTCTCTTTTCTACTTCCCCCATTGTCCCCAAACGCCTCGAGATTACCCAGCCAGTACATTATCCAAACCAAGGAATGCTCACGAAGCCTTCTGGACACCACAGCACTAGAAGTGCTTCAGAAGTAAAACTTAATTATATGAGTGCAGTGCTGCAAGAGCAGTAATAAAAGCCAGAAAGAGTAACCCAGTGCAGGGACCACCAAAACCTACTGGTGTGCTCAAGAAACGGAGCGGCCTTGGATGGGTCTCCCTAGTGAGAAATACGCAGAATCCAGAGTCACACTGCCTTCTGCCTCTCTCCCACTTATTCATCCTTTTAATGTCTCTTAGCAAAGCCAATAAGCAGCACAGAAGAAACAGAGTGAGTAGCCTGGTAATCAGGTGAATATTAGAAACATGCAGAAATACATGCAAGTCTAAGAGCGAAAGATTGAAGAGATTTACGGAGATTAATATTAACTAGAGAAAAATCCTCTGGCTTTGGAGGAATAAGCAGATGCTTTGTTCATTGTGGGCCAGACACGTGATCTGAGGTAGAGGGTACAAGACTCTTTTGGAGGGACAGAGAGGAAAACAAAACCAAAAACAAGGTAAGAGGCAGGAGCTACACTATATAAGGTGCTGTACTGTAGGGCAAAGCAACCACCATTCAAAAATGGATGAAGGCAGACTGTAGGCTGCCAAAGTTAGATTAAAATGGATAAAAAGCTGAACCACAGTAGAAATCCTTTTAAAGATGCATTTTATAAAATGCAAGAGCCTAGCAGTGACCAGTACATGCTCCTGAAGAGTTGCCATTTGACATAAATGACCTGTTGGGAGGTATTCTAGGAGGCTTCAAGAGAGATACTCGCTGCTTTTCTAGGAAAGGGTGGCTGCCACAGAAAAAGTTACAGGCAGACCAAGGATGGCAAAATTCGGAGTGTTCAGCGAAGTCAATCATGCAGTCTCCCCCACAAGACCCCAAGGCTGGCCCCTCCAGCACTAACACAGGCTTTGTGGGCAGCACAGCAGAAAGCCTGGTCCCCTCTGCAGCCTGGTGAGCACTGCTTTAGATAGCACAGGGAACTGTGAGCTGCAGGTCCTGGGCATTATTCTGGGTGATGCTATCCAGCTACCAAAAATGAGCAGAGACATTATTTTTGTGAAATCAGTAGCAGTCTTTCTTTTGCTCCAGCAGGCTTTAAGACCAGGTTATAATGTATGAAGATAGTTCAGAAATTGTGTTTGCACAGCTTACCAGTTACTCAAAACTAGAAGGTATCGGACAAAATCTTGGACTGGGTTTGGATTAAGGCCTGCAGTAACACTCAGAATCCCAGTTTTTCCTGAGTCTCCCAGAATATGGAAATGCAGCCCTCAAGTGACTGACTGATGCTCTTGAAGGAGCTCCACATTTTTAGCCATATGCCTGAAGGCAGGTTTCAACATACCTGCCAGGATGAAAAGCCAAGGAAGAGCAACGTGGATATGAGCTCTCTTGTTGTGAGGATCCAACAGTAAAATGGTACCATTTTATGGCATTAAACCAGTGAGCTGTAGACACTTCATGCATCTTCAACACTGCCTCCTGCCTTTGTTATTAAATAGTTCACCTGTAGCTTCCAAGACAACCATCACCTCTCTACCTCACTATTTTTTGCAACTCTTTTCCAAATTTCAAATAAGAACATGGCAGGAACCATAAAAATTCACACTCTGTCCTTCATAGCCAACATGGAACATCCACTCAGAAGGAAAGGCAAAGGTAAAAGGATTTGGATTTAAGTGCCAAGCAAATATTTGTGTTGTTTATGGACATTTCCAGAAACAAAATTTATCAGAGAGACATTCCTCATGTACAGTATTACCCATAGCAAGAAAAACTTCTTTAAAGCAAAAACCTGTTACTACATAACTATACTCTGTGTTTGCACTGCACCTTCAACCTAATCAGCTCTGTCATCCTCCTTATCAGACTTTTCCATCCTTGGGGACAAGACACAGCAGTGTCTTCTGTTACAAAGAAGCAAATAGAAGCAGCGAGAACTTCAGGGACCAATTATCACACAAGCAACAAGCCCTTCCTTTAATATACTCCACAGTGCTCATAGGGCATCATCACGTCTTTCCAAAAGGCCAGTTTAAAATTTAAAAAAAAAAAAAAGCTTATGGAAAGAACACATCTTTTGTTGCTTTGAACTGTGCCCAACACGCATAACGATACCTCCTGAGATGCGTTTAAGAGATACACTTCAAAGCGGGACGTAAGCCATTTATTTGCTTTATTAGCTTGTACTCAGAAGAAGTTAATCTGATATTCCAGAGAAAAGCAGACCTTCCAATATATGTCATAGTCCCTAGCAGGAAGAATAAAGGCATTTTGGCAAGAGAGGGAGGGCCAGCACAGGGGAAGGTGTCAAGCCGAGTTTTGGCAGCAGAGCTGGCCTACTGTGTGCAGCAGCCCTTGGCCCGAGAGCACAGACATATACAAAAAATCACATGAGCTCACTCTTGCTCCCCGTGTTGCACTGCCTTGCATCCCTCACCCCAAGCCCTAACAACAGGATTCTGGTTAGTGCATGTTCCTCCTGTGTTTTATCCATATCAAATCAGGAATGTTGTGCAATGGGAATAACGCAGAGCATGAGGGCTGACAGCATTCCTGCTGCTGTAGGAGTCAGAAGAGCTCTAATCAGTCAGCTTCTGTTCTGCCTCTTTCTCCTCTCTCTGACAGGCACACCTGCCAATTTCAGCCCAGAGGAATGCCAGTGTGTGCTGGATATGGTTAATAGGTGATACCTCCACCTTCTTTAGGCCTCCAGTTACCTTTAGAGCTGGAATGTGCATGCTCTCCAACAGGAAAAAATCAGTACCTTAGCCTCCATTTTTCTTCATCCACAGGACATGAGCTGGATGGATGCACAACAGAAGAGGACAGTGAGGACACCACTGCTGTCAGGACTACACACTCCAGTTCCTTATGGCAACTGAGCTGGACAATCCAGTAAAATGGGAAAAGACACCAAAAGCAAAAGGAAGGCTTCACTGCACACAGACCCTGATGTCTGAACACCTTGTCACCAACACTGAGATCAGGTGAGCTAGTGCAAGCACGAACATTGCACTGTGGGTGACGGGATGACAAGATCTCCTCACTAAGGCCCTGTCTATGCTAGACCTAGAGACTTCAAAGCTGTTTTAGGACTGTTTGTATATGACTTGTATAAGATTCTTTTATAAGAAGCCCAGGTACCTCACAGGGCTGTGTTAGAGCCAGGACAGAGCCATTCTGCCTTCGCATGGTGCTTTCAGCTGAGAAGCCTTTGCAGAGGGTCATGGTCCTGTGCAGCAATCAGTGCCTTGCCTGGCTCATGCCATCCAGCAACTGCTTAGTTTTGAGAGCCTGGTTTTAAGTTGAGAAGCTTAACTCTTGTGAGGGGTTTCTACTCTTTACAGCTGTATGAAATGATTGAAGGCCAACGAAACCTTTCAGAAATATGAGACATGACTCAAGGATTTTGAGAGCCAGAGGTCACAAATCCCCAATGTGTGTCATTTTGAGATCATGGAAAGACATTATTAAGTATTCCAAGGACTCTGGCAGGCTTGAAGTGTGCATGGCAATGAGCACCATCAAAGCACTCGCAGCACCCATAGTACAAGCAAAGTCAGATCAGAGAATTGAGTAATCATGACTAAAACATGATCATACAGTCAGTTCCCCTCAGGATTAGAACCATAATGAAATCTTCATAGAGAAAAAAAAATCAGGAATGCAACAACCTGATTGTAGCCTCTTGCATGGCAACAGGAAAACACCAAGTCTTTAAGCAAAAGATACTGCTTTGAAACTGAAGTATCATTAAAAAAAATAGAATTACTCTCAATGCAAAACAGCATTTAGACTCTGGTACAAAATATTGCTAGGAAGGTCATGGATACCAGAGTATGACCTCTATCAAAAAATCCTATGTAAAATATGTCAAGGAGAAGGCTCAAAATCCTAAATGCCTGCGGGAATTCCTTTCAGACCTTGGGCACATTTTAATGCTCTGTGCTTCTCATCTGTAACAATGGAATCATTCACACTTTGAAGCCAACTTGAAACTGAACCCACGAACACTGACTGCAAAGTCAGGCCCTAATGTTTAGAAAATAAGGAATTCATAAGATGACTTTCATGATGCATCTATCCAACAATACCACAACTGCTGATCAATAACATCATTTGCACAGCCAGCGAAGGAATGCCAACAGGACTTGATACAGCAGTGTGCCTCTCCTGTGCTAGTTTTGTTTGCATCTGTATAAAGATTGGCCTCAGTGCAGTAAAGTTGTAAAGACAGAAACACGTTTTACCTACTAACCCTGGAAGTTACTGATACTGGAAGTAACCGAGGAGAAAATGCTACAACTGAACTTCGTCAGCAGGCCATTCTTCCCTTGCTCACCAACGTGACATTCATTAGAAAGTCACCAGAAAAGTCAGGATGGGAATTTTGTTTTAGTGTAACTTCACAGAGACTTTTCATGGTTACCCTTTAGTTTATTTTTTCCATTAGTAATTATAACTGCAATTTAGCTGTAAGAATGGCTTTGAAAATATATCTTCTCTATTTCAATTTATTTCTACAGCTGCAGAATTACACTGTTTAACTTTTCTTTCTTAAGTGGATTTCCTTTGGCTTTGGCTCCCATTTAATAAAGTGACGAGTTTACTGAAAACAGCCTTTGCCGTTTCAGTGGATTAGTAAGGTAAAGCCTAACTTGATTGAAAAATAACTTCACTCCATGTTGCTTTACTGCCAGTCAGCTCACACCATTGCCTACAGCTGTGTCTGGCCGACAGACTGGTAATTTCACTTCTTGTTTGTTTTCAAATGGTCAGCAACAGCAACACCAATAGCCTGCACGCCCTTCATTTTCACATTCTGTGGTGTGTGCGGAGTAGGTGGGAATCCTCTACGTGGAGACACATTGTCAGAAGAGGGCTTTGCTGCTCTGCTGGAGATCAGCAGTTGATAAAAGCAAAGAAAACATGTATGGAGCAAAGACAGCAATATAACTACTTACAATTCTATGCCAGATGAAACACGTGGGTGGCAATTAAGTACAAAAAGCTTGTCAGAAATCCCTAAGCACATAATTTAATCAGGATTTGATGCTATGACACCACAACATGCTGCACACCTCTTTAAGGCCTGCAGAGCCTTCATCCCTCACTCATGTCACATCCTGCAGCGTTCTAGGCACAGCTGTGTCCCACAGAAGCTCTTCCTTGACAGCACCCACAGCTCGAGATAAGCATCAGGATTTAGCTTTTATTTGTCTTCTAAAACAAACAGATTTAATCAGAAGATCATTTCATTATAAATAAAATAATAAATAATAGTTACTCTGTTCTTTCAACACTGAAAAGGTTTAATTTTATAGCTGTTTTTTTGTAGGATGGTCGCATTAAACCTCACACGTGTAAGCAAACAAAGACTCTTTGACATTAACAGATAAGAAAGGACCATGGGTCATTCAAATTCCCAAGACAAATCTTGTCTGCCTCTCCTACCTTGGCCAGAAAATTAAAAATGGAGATAACTTTTGACTCTTACAAATGCCAGTATTGGCTCATATGTCTCTGCTGGAAAAACAATAACCAATTGATTGACTTCTGTGACCACTGAACACAGGATTTCAAAGCTTAATTATATAGATCCTTCCACTTACTTTCAGACAACTCTCTCCATTAAAAAAAAATTTAAAAGATACAATCAGGTATAAAAGTACAATTATATAGCAAAGGACATCTCTGTAACAGACAACACACAGAGAAGTAAAAACTTTGAGTTTACAAATAGATTAAAATTTACAAAATAATGACAAAAAGTACTTAGACAAGTTCATAGTATTTACAATTTCAACAGAGATCTCCTTGCACAAAGAACATAAACTTTGCTCACTAAGTGAGATAGAGCAGTCTTCTAGAGAAGCTCCCTGGTAAGGAAGCTGCCAAGGGGTTAAGAGATGAAGCCATCTGGTTTCAGAAGGAATTGCCAGTCAAAGGAAAAACTTTCTACTGGTATAAACCGACCCTTTTCCTCTGGATTTTTAGACACTTATAACATTGATCCATGCAATTTCAGGGTCAAACATAAGAAATTAACACTATACTGATTTTACAGAAAAGTTACATTTGATTGATTTGTCTGATGTCATACAAGAAGCCAAGTTACGTCTCAAGCCTTGCTCTTTTAAATCACATTTTCTATGGTATGCCAGGATATGCTTAGCAATCAATGATTTGATTTGAGTCGCTATGCCAGAGATGGATCTTTGAAATGCAGCTTGTGTGGGGCCTTTTCTTAATGAAATCCACTGAGATACTGAACTCTACACTTAAAATAGGTTTTACCATATAGGTTTGAAGTGAATGAATTTGGAGCAGAATGTACTTGCTATAAAAAGTAAGGGGAAAAAAAAGTCTTCAAACTTAACATTTGTCCCAAGAGTCACATAAAATTTCAAGTCTCAGGGTTGTCTTCCAGGGAAACTAATGTTTCCCTGGAAACATGTTTCTAAATACAGTTGCTCCACTCACATCTTGTACTAACAGTTTGTTCCTCGAGTACAGAGATGGGCTAATCAATGCTGAGTTAGTATCCCTGAAACTTGCCCACTCTAGTCAAATCCCACAATTTCTCAGGATCCACCTATTTTTAATAGCTTAACATAACAACATTATGTAACAAACCTAACCTGTGGTTTAAGTTGCTTCCAAAAGTGAGCGCATGCGAGTCCTCATCTCATATTTTAGCAGTAGCCCGAACACATTTTTAACCTCTGACATAAAAATAGAGATGCACTACTGCTAATTACTCTTCAAGTCTGAGACAGCTGGTGCTCAGCCAGGCACCAGAGGCATTCCAGGAAAGGGACTGTATCCTGACTTCGTATCATGCCTGGCACACTGGAGCACCAGTCACTTCTAGCAGAAAGATCCAGAGCTGTTCCAGCTAAGCTATGATGAATTACACATTTCTGAGAAGCTCCTGGGAACCAGTGGAGGAAATCTGTGAAGTCACCATCGTGTGTGGTTTCAGGAGGAGGAAATCTGTGAAGTCACCATGGTGTGTGGCTTCCCTCCTCACCCAGGCACTACTGTAAGCATTAGTCCCAGTTTCCTCATGGATAAAGCATGAGTGCTGGTGAATATTTCACTTCTAGGTGCAAAGAAGAAGGAGCTGCATATTTCCAGCATTCCTTCTGGTTACCCTGCGTTGAACTTCTTGCCAATACCCACCTACAACTAGGAGGTAGTGCTGGTCCTGGCATGTTTCCTAACAAGATCTCCAAGTTGCAGTGGGTTTGGCAGAGTGCAATTGCTGTCTTGTGTCTCTGCCTAGGAAGAGCTGGCTCTGAAAAAAGTTGATGGGTGATACCAGCCTTTGCCCTGTCATCTTTATGCTTTACCAGAGCAGAGGTGCTGGAACACATCATGCTAATCTCTTGTGACTACTTACCTGGCAGATGGATATTTTTGGTGACAAACAATTCTTTTATCTTTTTGACACAAGAGTTGTGGCAAGAGTAAGATTATTTGATCTGGAGAAATGAAGACTAAAGATTTGACAGAATAGTCTTTTCTCTTTGTGTGAGGTGCCTCATGAGTGGCACTGAGAGACTTATTTGCTGTCTTTCCCAGCAAAAGAACTAAAGAACATCAAATGAAAACACCAGGGCATAGGTTTAAGAACAAAACTAAGGGAATTGCGTCTTCATGTTGCACTGCTGAAGTCCTCACAGCCAGACACTGAGGATTCAACACATTTAGTGAGAGCTTAAGGGGAGACACAGTCACAGAAGGAAAATTCACCATCAAATTCCCTCCTGGCTCTGGAAGTCCCTGTTTTGCAAATGGTTGCAGACTAGATGAGGAAATAGAAAACTCTTGTCCTTTTCTTATACTTACTAGGTACCCCTTTGGCAATTGTGAGAGAGAGGTACTTGGCTGGGCAGACCTTTGTGTGAGTACATGCTCCCAGCACATTCTCCTACCAGGTACTGCAGTGGAGGAGTCTCAGCTGTGGGACAGGCCAGAGAGAACCTGGGCTGAAGGCACTCTGACATATTCTAGGCTGAAGCAAAAGACCACTTTGGATAAAAGGCCCTGGGAGGTAGAGAAAAAGTGAGAAACCTTTGCATTTTCATGCTCATGTAGCAATGGGAAAGCAAGAGGCTTGGGTTTCCTTTTCACTGTTGCCTGCTCTGTCCAGTCTAGAGTAGGACTTCCACTACTGCAGATAAGGAGATGATTGTTACCATACTTGACATCTATTCACAGTCTTCTTTGCATGACCTTGTATGGTCCCACCCTTAGATGGACTGAAACATTAAAAAAAAAAAACAACAATCAGGGAGAAGGAAGGACCTGGATAAAACACCCCTTTTGGCTACTGCTCCAAGAGCCTTTCACTCACTTTTACTGATAAAAAGCAACACACCTTGTTAAAGTCAACTGCTTTAACAAATTACTTTATTAATTTAAAATGTACTAACCTATTTATAGAACAGCTGGCCTTGTTGAACCAGCTGTCTGCTAATAAAACAGCCCTGAAAAATTTCTGCAGTGTATGTCTTAGAGGGTGTAGCTATCACAGAGCCCATGGGTGGGAGGGAAGTCTTGTCATCCCAAGCTGGACACACGGAAAACCCCTACAGTAAGCATAAGAACCAGAGTAAATAAACAGGTCTCCTGTCACACCCTGAAGGTTGCCACCACCCAGTGCTTGCCAAGGAAAGCACATTCCAGATACGGGGCCCTTCCTGACTGCCACAATTACTCCCAGAAACAGGTCTAATCCATCAGACTCCAGATCTCCATGGGAAATCAAAAGCCAGAAATAAAGTCAGGAAAGTAACACAAAATTATTCTCAGACAGGTCACCACAGAGAATATTTTTAAACCAGAAACAGAGCAGTTCCTGCAAAGAGCAGTTACTTTCTTACCCTCATAGCGAGCACTGTTTCACTGATGCCAACATCCTCTGGAGATTTATTTCTCCATCTCCTTGCAGTTCTGTTTATCTTAGCCTGACCCCTAATTGCTTTCTGGAGATCAGAAAATGCCACTTCTGCCTGCTTTGCCGAGGGCTGTCCCTGCTTTCCCTTGGGCTGACTAGGTTGTATGAACACCCCTCTTCCTTCCCTCCCTTCATCAGGAGAGCTTTTTGTAGTGAAGTGCAGGTTTGCTGAGCAGCTAGGGATATGGAAAATGCTGCTATTAGAGGTTTTCCTAACAATGTAATTGCTTGACAGACAAGGTCACTTGCTTTACACATCAACTGAGTGTTTCGAAAGAAACCTGCTGCTTCCAGGGATGTCAGCACCTACTGTCCAATGTTCTTGCCTTTGGCCTGTAAAAGCATCCTGGGACTTTTGGAATAAGCTCTGGGCAGAGAAGTTATCGGTCAAAGACAAGAAGAAAGAATTTTAAGCAAAGAATTTGACTCTGATAAATTCTGTGGGTGTGGTGATATATGAGAATGTTCTTTCAATTCAAAGCATCTCATTGCTGCCTCTGTTCTTTTCTGAGAGGGGAAAAAAAGGGTGTTTCTTAACTGGTATTTTTTTCAGGAATTGCACCTGGAGCAAAAGAGAATACCACAGTTATCCAAAAGGACTCTGTGTTCTTACTGAGGAAGCAGCTCAGTCCCCAAGCGCTGCGACTACTCATGACCTACACACGAGGTGCATATCCAAGCACTTTTCCCACAAAGCCACCTGTGCTGCACTCCCAAGGACACATTCTCTTCAGTCTGTCTCCCACCCCTTGCAGTTCCTGGGCAGGAACTCCTCATGCTGTAGTCCTTAAACCTCAAATTATCTGCATTGGTCTGGACACACTCATCAGCAGTTTCTTATGGCTTGGAGACTTTGCATTCACTTCAGACAGAGAGGTGAGAAGGTAGAATTGTTTTGCACTAAGGAATGCTGTCAACAATCCAATTTTGGAGAAGACCTTTCTTTAAAAAGTTTGTAGTTTCTCAAGTTGTAACATGGATCAATGAGAAGTTGATGGCCAATTATGGCACATCTGAATTTTTGCCTTCAGTTTGGAAGCACCAACTCACGCTTTACCTTTAAATGCCCTTCTGGTTCTTGCTTGAAATCGTACAAAAATGTCCCTGAAACCAAGTGGCACTGTCTGCAGCTGTCTGTACTGAAGAGCTTCACAGGTCTTGTAGCTAGCTCTGCACACCAGTATGCTCATTCTGGGCGAACACTCATTCCAGTGAAACCCTCTGCCCTGAATGGAGTTGGTGGTATGGGTAGTGTCAGACTTATCAGTCCTTGGAAATGGATCATTTTTGTCCTCTGCTCTGCTGCTTTAGAGAAAAAAGGAAGCTCCTTCCTCATGATGGAGTTACAGGCCCAGTGAGGCCTAATTCAAACCCACACGTCGTCTGGGTGCCCATTTGCAGGTGCACGTCCTTGTGCTCCACATGGCCCCCGTCAGCGTCCCACATCACCGTCCCAGATTTGTACCCTCCTGCCAATTCTTCTCAGAACTGCAGAGGAGCTCACAGCTAACCCAGTTCTGTCGAAACGATCCCCGTTTGCTGACTCTCCTGTGCAGCCACAGCAGCCGCGCCATGGCAGGGGGTCCCGGGGTGCAGCAGCAAAGCGGCTCCAGGAGCAGCACTGGAGCTCCAGCCTGCCCCGAGCCCGGCATCCCAGAGCCCGCGGGCACCAGGGCTGTCCCACGGGACCCCTGCCAGCCTGGGGCATGGGGGGAACTGCCCTCCCTTCCTCCCCCTTTGCCCCAACCTGCAAGGAGTTTGACTGGATGCTTCGCGTGCCGCTGTCTAACATACGCACACTGGATAAGATGCTACTTTTTCTGTCTTTGTTAATCTCTTCGAGCTCCTTTAATTGCAGCCTGGAAGCTTTTTCCAGACTAGTGGCTGGTGTTATTTTATCCTTTCCCTGAAGAGTTCAGCTGCCTTTGCAATTTACAGGCATTTCTCTAGGGCTGAATCTCAATTTTTCCTGGGATATGGAGTCACTTTTCCACAGATTATCCCACCATCCATCCTCCTTCTGCTTCTTGAGTCAAGTCAGAAAAGAAAAAACAATATGCATACTTTTCTCTCCCCAAAAAGTACGTTCTATCCCATTAAAAATTGATGCAGCATGTACTTGGAACAGCAGAAATAAATCCTGCAGATTCGTCAGCTTGTCATTTGCTCCCCCATTCTACCACTAGACAATAATATTAAATGAGGTTTTTTAATTATTTTTTTTTTGCCATGGTCCTCTCTGCACTCAGGCTCTGTACTTTTTCCACATGCAAGCACGCATTATTTGCCAAGGAGCCCCTTTTTCCACATATTTTTTGCTGGATGCACAGCCCTTCTAGTTATTGTTACTTTGCTTTCCTATTCTATTCTTTACTTGCTAAATTGATTATTTGATTCTATTACACATATCACGTACCAGAAAATATAATGTTTCAGAAAAGATCAGAAAAAGCTGGTTTCAGAAACACCTCGGCTAATCCCAAGACTATCTTGTCTTGTGTCTCACTGGGTGCACACAGACTCTTGTGGGGCTCTCCAAATTCCTCCCCTCTGGAACCTGAGTTTCTTCCTCAAAGATGAACACAAACTGCTCCATGTTGCTTTTGAGCAGTTCTTGTGTTTCCTCATAAACACCCTACATCTCTGTCTCTTTTCCAGGCTTGATAATTCCACATTCAGTAGGAATGTAACTTTACACCATTGTGTCAAAAATTCACCTCCTTTTATTTGAAGGGCAAGGAAAAAAGGTGGGTGCAAATCACAGGCACTTTCATTTTTTTCTTCATGCATATGAAAGGCAGCTGGAAAAGCAAGCACAGCAGGCCAATATTGTAAATAATTCAGGGACATGAAAGGTTCCTCCAGAGAAGCATCATTATGTTTTAAAGTCCTTTCAGTTTAAATGTTTTCAACAATTAGGAAACAGCTGTGCAGGCCACTTCCTTTAAAAGCATCACTCTCATCAATAAGCCCAGTATTCCTCAGCTGACTAAATGCTATTTGTTAGGATTTCCAAAAGGACCACCGACTCCTGTTGCATAATTTGGGTACGACTCCTTAATAATCAGCAGCTCAGAGCTTGTGGGAAGTGTGCAAGTGTGATACATCAAAAAGAACCAAGCAACTGCAGTGTGGTGGAAAAATAACATTTTCCATGCCAAAAGGATTCTGGGTGAAAGGAGGGGAAAAAAAAAAAAAAAGAAGGATTTATGCACATTATTAAGTAAATATTTTATTTTTGGAGTAATGTCAGCATCTCAGGTATTTTTGTAGCTCCAAAGATGTAGCATCCAATTCAATTCACTGAAGCATTAAGCTTCTGTAAGTTTTGGTTAAAGTTACACTGAGCTGTCAATTGTTTTTTGAAAATGCAAAGTGTATTGAGTTTTACTGAATCATAATCCATTAGATCTCTTGATTTTTTAAACTAGTTCATTCTCTCTACCTATCAGAATGAATTTTTTTATTACAAACCCCCAAATCTCATACTGTTACATGCAAAATATCCTTAAACTGTGACTAGGACATAAGACCTGCAGCCACATCTGCAGAGAGACACCCGAGACTCCTCTCCTGGCACAGAAGCAGGAAAAGGATAAGGAGGTGCCACAGGGAGACTGGTGGTGTTCACAGGAAAAGACAGATATCCTGGTGCACCTCTGGGGCCCAAAGCATTATCTGAAGATTTTGGATCACCTGCATGTTAGGAGCCCAAGCAATACACCTGTTGCCTAGCAAGACATTGAAATTACTTGCTGGGTATTTCTTTAGTAAGCTGCCAGTGTTTTCTGGATGTATTTGTTTAATTTTTTTAAATAGGATTACTTTCATCATCTTCTATTCCTTTGCCAGTTTAGTTTTTATGCTGCATTCTGAAACAGCTGAAGAACTTGCTGAAAGCTTTCAGAAAAACGCACTCCTACCCTTTCAAAAAATGTCATTTTTAAACATTTATTGATGTTCCAAGACACGTGACAAGAAATGCAATTAGAGACACTGTGATTTTCCCCACATGCATTCAATTTCTCTATTCCCCAACCGTAACTTGGGTCCCAAGTGTAGGTTATGTAATTTTCCCAGAAAATCATTCAAAAAGATACTCTTAATGCTGGGCTGAGGCTGTTTTCCCTAGCCAAGAGTTTGCCTCCTAAAACCTTTTCAAAGCAAGGTCAATTTTTAGTTCATTTTCATTATCTTCAGAGATAAACATAATAACTTAATAACATAAGCAGCAAAGAACAACACTGTAGTTCAACAGTACGGTCAATCCATCCTAAAGCTTGTTGGAATTTTTTTAAAAACCCACATCATACAAAATGCCAAACTAATATAATCTTAACCTAGCAGCTTTATTATGAAAAAAAAAGTTGCAAGTTAACTTCATATCTCCAAGTTTTAGATCACATCAGTCATTGTCTGGCGTTCTGCAGCCAGCAGGTCAGTGCAGAGTTGTCAGACCCTTCATTGCCCGTTCTGGCAAATGCAGCAGAGAAGTGAATGTGAGCCCACGTGTGATCTCGATTACTTCTGCATTGTTTTATTGTACAGTAAATTATTACAGTAAATTATTGTACAGTATTGTGTTTCCTCATAAACACCCTACATCTCTGTCTCTTTTCCAGGCTTGATAATTCCACATTCAGTAGGAATGTAACTTTACACCATTGTGTCAAAAATTCACCTCCTTTTACTTGAAGGGCAAGGAAAAAACGTGGGTGCAAACCACAGGCACTTTCATTTTTTCTTCATGTGTATGAAAGGCAGATGACAACATATAATCAATATTAACAGCAATGGGCTGGGCAGTGTTGAAATAATTCCCGGTTTTAATGAGCTGGGGCAGTGGGATACACTTGCCTCATGAATTAGGCTGGCACCCATCAGCCTGTGCATCACATCCGGGCACCCACCAAAAGGAGGGGAACACTTAATGACAAGCCTGCTCTTGGCTCATCTTGTATTTTAGCACAGCCAGTTGCAATCCAACCCAGGAGAGCCTCATACTTACTTTTACACCCACTGAGGGGACCTGAATGCACAGCAAGAAGAGCAGATTCTGCCTGTCCCATTTTGCCCTCAATTCCTTCCCCATGAGGGTCTGGAAGCAAATTAAGCCCTTATGCCTGTAAATAGCATGGTTGTGGAATGCCTGGATCAGTGCTTATTTGCAAGGGAAGGGATATTCTCCCAGTCTTCAAAAGGAAAAAAAAAGGTTTTTTTGCTACTTTTAACGTGAATATTGTATTTAAATATGTTTATAACTCAATCACGTAGTTTGTTATAGCCTATTCTTGGAAACAGAGGTTGTAACTAAAATATTACTACTTCTTTAACTTAGAAGCGTTCATGTAGATGGATTCAAATCTCCATCCTAGGAAGCAATCAAAAGCAGAAATGCAAAAATGCAGAAATGGAGAAATGCCTGCCTACAGCAGGCTTCATCAGCCACATAACATGTATCTCGTGACAGAGCTGCAAGTCTGCAATACCCCATCAGGTAGAAAAGACCCAAAATGGCAATTTGCTTTCTTCTTCATCCTTTAGTGATACATGACTAAACGTGACATGTAGTGCCATATCCATTTTTCCTTACCTTTATCACGGATTCACAATTTGCATACCCAATGAGAGCATGCAGATAGCTCTTGTGCAAAGATTTGCCTAATGTTCTCCATCAGCTCACAAACTCAAATGGCTGGGAGTGGGAGATAGGAAAGAGCTGTCTAAATCCTTCTGTAATTCTATGGGAAACCAGATGCAGGATTTGATGCCAGCTAAAGTTAACCTGATGGACAAAAGGGTTTATTTTAACTTGGTCACTCGATCCAATTCACCGCACAGTCACACAAACACTTGTGCCTGTATGAGCCAAGGGGGAAAAGGGTGTGTTATAGCTCTGCCTGCCTTGGCAGCAGCACTGGCTTATTTCTATTTAAACTGTACGTTAAAGTATGTCTTAACAGCCCTTGAGCCATTTTATTTAGTCTCTTGAGTCACACATACATCACACAGATTTTTGCCGCTGTCCAGACTGGAGACACTTCATAAACAAAGCATGAGTCCTCATACAGGAGGGAAAACTGTGGCATGTCTAACGAAATACTCAGTGATCCAATGGCTGCATGCAATGGTTGTATTTTCAGAAATAGTTGCAGTTTGGTAGTTAAAGCAAAGGATTGCTGAGGTATGCCACCAACATTAGAGAAGCAAACGAATTTATTTTCATGCCCCAGTCTCCCTACGTTCCATAAGAGCTTTGTAAGGTCTCAGGATGAGAACTAACATTTTGATTGTGTGTCTAAGGAAAAAACAGCTGACAAAACCTTTAAATTCTCGAGATTCTTAAAAGCATTTAAAATGCAACATAGAGCTGTGATAAAAACCAGGTATGTGTAATGTCTGTCAACAGGCTGACTGTCCATTCTCTCCTGTGTATTTTCAGGGCCTGCACTAAAAGAAAGGTCCTTATCTTAAGAGTTTGTTCATTTTCTCTCTCCCTAATACTTACCTTTACCTATGCAGTGATAAGCCACAGAAAAAAACACACCTACTGTTGATTTATAACATTTAAATTACGCATTTTGTTAGCTGCTCATCCCAGTCCTACTCCCAATGATGTAAATGGATGAATTTGTTTTGCACAAGTGGCTGGAGACATGAGGATCAATAACCACCTTCCTCCTTGCCTGTTTTGCATTTATCTTTCCTACCTCTCTGTTTGGCTGGTGCTGATTTCCCCATTCAGTCTTTGATCTTGGCTGTAATCTTGGCACACAGTTATCTCTTCCTCTTCCCTTCTCTGTTCATTCTTTCCATCTCACAGCTGATAAAGTGGCGCAGCTCTATAGAGGTAGTTCCCTTCCTTACCAGACAGCAATTTGGAAAACCAGAGCAATCACAACCCATTTCTGATGCTGCTCTGCGATAGCTGTGGTTAGGGAAGCATTACACATACCTAGTCACTCCAGCTATAACATTTCAGGCCAGCACAGAATGAACACAACACCCCTCAGGCATCTCTGCGTTATGCTGCCCAAAGGCAGCAGCTGATGCACCATCTCAGGAGGCCTGATAGCAGCATTCAGTCCTCGCTCATGCATTAAATATCAGAATCACAAGGGGCTGCTACCTTTTAAATCCAGCTCACCATAAAAGGATCCTCTCTGTCGGTTATTTCATAGCTGAAGGAATGAATAATTAAAAGGCAGTAGGCATTCTTCACCAGAACTAAATCTTTAGTTAGAAGCACAACAGCATCCAGCAGATCCAGACTTTCATTTATAAGAGCTTAGACGAGTCAAAGGTCCCTTGGACATATGCAGAGCAGGCTGGCAGCAGAGGTCTGACGTGCAGAGCACACACCCACTGATCCTGAGACACTGTGGCTCTCAGCTGGGTGATGTGTTTGTCACACAGGCATCCCTGCCTTCTGCAGGACTCGCACAACTGTCCTGTTCTCACCGTGCTGCTGGCACATTACAGGCAGATGAAGATTCCCTCCTTTTCAGTTTAATTTTACAAGCTGCTGCAGGATGAAATGTGCCACATGGTTAAACAAGAGCTGGCTCAGGGTGTGGGATTTGACTGGCATTAGCTGCAAGATGCCATATCAGTGGAAATGAAACAAACTCATCTTGTTCCAATGACTTAATGCTGCACAAACAGAAGCTGGTTAAATATAGACCATGGCCGAAAAATCATTTTCCATAGGTGAAGCCTACTAAAATCCCTGCTCTCAGCAAAGCTGCAAAGCTTGCTGCTAGCTGACGTCCCTGGCAGCTTCTTCAAGGGGGCTTGGTGCTGCCAGCTATGCTGGGGCACACTGGGATGGACTGGGTACACATGGCATGATTCACACCTACCCAAGAGGGATGGGAGGTGCAACAAGTGCATTTCTAGTCCAGAGATCTCAGTGTTACAGCCCCGCGATGGAGGCTGGCTCTGCTGCCCACAGACACGTGTGAGGTCTGTAGTAGAGCTGGCAGCCGCACTTTTCTCCTTAACAGCCTGACAGCTCTGAAGTGCCAGTGGCACAGTCAGAAGTCCTCTTATCCTTATTAGTGCAGGAAAAGTACAGTGGCTATACCTCAGGCTAAGAGGTGCATCTATCATTTGAGGTGAGGATGTAAAAACAAGAAAAATAAGAGAACAGCTTCTGATGACGAAGTCCCTTTGAATACTCAGCTTGTTGAGTAAAACAGAACTAAAACACCTGAAGGCTGATCATGGAAGAATCCTGTCTGCCTCCACTTGGGAGTTCTCACTACTGTAGGATGAAATATTGCAGCATCAGTCACAACCAATATTCTCCAAGGAGCCACCACATTGCAGTTGGCATTTGCTGGCTGTGGAAGGGCAGCCCAAAGGGCAGTGGGCACAGGGCTCGGCTGCAGGTCTTGGCCTCTGGAAAGAAATTCCTGAGCACTTGCAGTACTGCATATCTTCCAAACAGGGCAGGCAGTTCTGTAACACTAAGAATAGGTGGCATAAAAATCACTTTTATTTTCTCCTTCAGTTCTTTTTGAAAGCTGGGCTATTTTGGACAAAGAAAAGCCATTGTTTTAATGACTGGTCAAAGCCCAATCACATTTTTCCTGCCTTAGCATATTCATCTTTTTTCAGGTCTCCTTTGGAACTGCAAACGGGCACACTTCAAGTAAAACTTCAGGGTAAAAATACAGACTAATGTAAGTGCTCAGACAAATGCAAGTGTTCAGGAAAGCACCACCTCTCAGGCAAGTGCCCTTCCACAGCCAGTAAATGTCAACTGCAGTATGATCGCTCCTTGGAGAAGACTGGCCATGACTAACACTGAAACACAGAAGGCAATGACCTTCCCAATGTAACCTAGAAGAGGGCTTCACTTATTCACAGTCAGGGTGCATTGCTGAGTTGTTTTCAACTTTCAGATCTAGTGGCATCTTTTGGCATTCACGGTAACACCCTCATCCATATCAGCTGTCAAGTCACACAGTCGCTTCCCAGCCTCTAGCACTGCGAGGGGTGGGTCTGGCCAAGGTGCAGACCGTTTTCTTCCTGAACTCCACAAGCTTCATGTTGGCCTAGTCACCAAGTTTATCCCTGTGGATTTAGGTTCTCTCATTTGCTGTTGCCACCCCTAATTTAGTGTCGTTCACACATTTGAGGAAGACACACTCTGTGCTGATCAAAATGTCGAGCAACGTGGACTCCAGCAGAGTACCCTGCTCTCTACTTGGTGCCAGCTGGATGTCAGCCCTTTGATCTCCTGGAGTCCAGCCGAAGGTCGTCCCAGCAGATTTCAACCCACCTAACAATCTGTTCCACCAGATTGTGACTGCAGTACCAGAAAGGCCATTTCCCACTGGCAGAATTTGGCAGCTTCGAATCTTTCCTACACTGGCAAGGATGAAAATATGCAGATAGAAAGAGAAGCCATGGTATCTCTGAATTAAATTTTTAAAGTCCATCTGAGACCTGGGATTGCAAAGGTCAGCGTTGAAGTGCACCACAAAATTATCAGCACAAGAACAGCCGCCTTTGTGGCCTTTAGCTTACTGAAAAAGGATGATGATGTTCACAGATGAAATTGAGATCCAGCACAAATTCAAGTGCATGGGAGGCACAACTTGCAAGAACTGATTAATTCCCAATGTCAGCGACTGTGATTTAAGCATTCTTCCAAAGCCAAAGAACATCTCTTTAGTGAGGCCTCCTTAACAGTTAACAAGATCACGCTTTCCAGAAGATCACAGAACTTGTGCGAAGAGATTTTGTAGCTTTCAGCGAAGCCATTGAAAAGAAGGACTATCATGCAATCCAAAACTGAAGTAAAAAATGGAAGCAAAACCACACTGACTGACTCCAGTGAGAACTGGGTGTTCAGATGAAGAGATTACCATTTTGAGTGTACATACACAAATTAGCAATTAGGGGTAATTGCTTTCAGCTGCATTTTGCTGTTTAAAAAAGTATTAATAACTTGTAATTAACATTAATTTAAGGACAGATGAAAGCCCATGTTGGTGCTGAGAGTAGACACGCCTGACAGAAAACAGCTACCTCATATGCAGTGCTGGTGGTTGTCAGCTAGAATATTTCTTGTGTGTTCCCAAACCAAAATTACAACAGCTTTAATCTCTCTGTCTTCTCAGGCACTTCCTGCCCACTAATCTCTCCCTTTAACCATGGTCAGATCTTCAACAGAAGTACCATAGAGGAAGAAACTCATTGTGCACAGGCTGCCAGGTATCAGCCAGACCCTGCTCCTCGATACCCACCCAGACCTCACGCCGTGGCACCGGCCCTGCCGTGCCCGTGTGAGCTGCCCCACTGACCTGTGAGCCACGCTGCCCCGCCACACGAGCTCTCCCACCGCCACGTGAAGAGATAAACGTAGCCAAGATTTAAGACTAAAATGAGTCTGCTGGAAGATTTCCTCGTAATTTGCCCTGACAGCATTTCCTGCCTGGAAATAAAATCTGTCCAGCCCCAGGCAGCCCTGGTTGTGTTCCTCTGCACATCACCACGTGAGGCAAGCCCATGCACAGGCAGCTTGACGGGCAGGGCAGCCCCTCGGCTGGCCATGCCCAGGTGAACCTTCCCTTGTGCTTCCAGGGCAAACTAGCGAAGGGCCGGGGGGATGCTGGGGAAGAAGTTACTCAGCCATTACAGAGGTGTGGCTCTGTAGCTCCCCTGAGGTCAGTGAGGAGGTACATGGCACAAGGCACCCTGCCTGGTCAGCACTTCAGCCAAAGGCAAATTCATCTCACGAGTGCCCCTCCCATAAATTACGACTTTGAAGTTGTATTTCCAAAAGTTTACCAATTTGCGTACTTCACTCTGTAAAAGGACATGCCTGTTACAGGCTTAAATGCATCAGGCTTGTGGACTTGTTCTAAAGAATTGTGCTCCCAGCATCTGGTTACCCAAGCTATAAAACCCTTTTTCAGAGTGGCTTAGTACGCACTTTTCTGGACAGAATGAATGCTGGATCACACCTAAATCTCATCTGGGTCAAATGGGAGTGGACTTGGTCTCCTCAACAGTAGCCAACAGCACATATTTGTCAATACACAGGACAAAGGCCAACAGGGACAGTTTCTCAGCTGAGCTCCAGATTATAAAACACCAGGCAAGGCAAAAAACCTCAAACCTCAAGATAGTGATGCACCTGTCCTACACGGCATGCCCATGTCTATTAACTATATTCCCTCCTGTTGACTACTGTTGAATTTCTTGGGTTTCCCCCCCCCCACCCACTCTAATTAGTATTTATATTTGGTCAAATGGGCAGCCTTCAGCCCACAGGAGCATTTCTCAAATTATCCAGCCCCACTTCCTGAGCAGAATCACAGAATATTCTGAGTTGGAAGGGACTGATGAGGATCATCGAGTCCAGCTCTTAAGTGAACAGCCTGTACAGGGATCAAAACTGTGACCTTGGCATTATTTGCCCCATGCTCCAACCAACTGGGCTAATTCCAGGGTCAGGTACTGACCTTTGCCAGTGGGGCTGGAGCTGTGACTAGAGTTCACTGCCCCATTTCCTTCAGCAGTCCAGCACACCTCTGGGTTCACCACATCCCCTTCAGTGGTGGATCTGGGTAGATTGAGGTCCCTGCAGTATAACTGCTTGTGTAAGGGTCATGTGACTTCTTAAAAAAAAAAAAACAACCCCTAAAAATAATAATTATTATTATTATTATGAAGCCCCAGCCAGGCATCTATTCTTCCAACAGTGTTTTACCTGTGCTCAGAGATTTCATTCAATTGCAATTTCCTGTAAATCTATTTCTACAGTCTGAGGTTCAGGAACCTTTTATCAATAAAAGGCTAGTTCCTTATAGTCACTCCGAGGGGCTCAAACAGACTCAGAATAGAATTCAGTCACTTCTACCACCAAAACTTAACAGCAAACAGGTTGCACTGCAAACAGGATTGGCAATACACTATTCAGACATTTTTAAGCTTTTTGGAGCACAGGAACCCCCCACTTCTGACTGTGATTTTCAGTTTAGCTCTGGGAAAAACATTTAAACTTTCCACACTCCCTCTATTCTACTGATTTTGCAAGGAACACCCCCTTACCTGTTACAGACCATTAACAAAGTGCCCTTTTTGTGCTTCCTCGCCCTCCCCCACGGCATTTGGAGAAATGCTGCAAAGCTGTGACCCTCCTCAGACTCCACGGCCTGTTGTCCAGGAGCTGGAGAAGGCAAAGAGGAAGGTGTCCTCTGAGCAGGGGTGTAGGAAAACAGGAATTTCCCTTTAGGGATTGGCTGCAGAGAATTACCTGGTTGCTTAGAAACATGAGATTAACTACAGCTCAGTTTCCCCTTCCTTCACTCATGCACTTAAGCAGAGGCCATAAATCAGCTCGGTGGGAGACTCAGGATGGCTGGTCTGCGGGGTGAGACGCAGGGTCACCACACAGGGTCACCATGCAGGGTCACCATGAAGGGCAGGTGGCAGACAGGGGGGAGGGCATGTTTTCTGCTCCCCAGGCTGTGTGAACTCCCTTTGGTTTGCAGTGAAAAGTTTCTCATTGCTGAGTTTCAGCCGCCAGGATGAGAGTCAATCACGGAGCTCCGCAGCCACATCTCCTGTGCCAGGATTTCAGCTTTGATGACAATCAGTTGAGGGAATGCAGTTAGGGCAAAGCATCTGACAAGAAGGAGCAGATGATAGTTAAAGCAAATGATATTTTGAGCATAAACAAAAGTTACGTTAATTCTTGCTCCTCTTAGTAATATTTTCTATGTGAGCTGCCAAAGCATCAGTGATTGGCAGCAATAAACACACTCACTGCCTGTTTGCATCTTTCATACCTCAAGGAATTGGACAGAAAGGGTGATTAGCAACACAGAGACCCAACTACTGCTTTGCTTACCCGCCAGCACGTAACACAGAAGAAGGAAAAAACAATCTAGACAAAACAGACGGGGACTTAATCTCATACAGTTTATGGTCAAACCAGTTTAACATGAAAAAGCACCACTGCTAACACAAACACGAGCGCGTAGCCCACAGTGTGTGCTCAAGAGCTTTAACGAAGTCTCTGCAAGAATACTCTTCAAGCCTGACATGACAGGTCAAAGGACAGATGAACTGGTATCTGCCTATAAAATATTAGAATTTGGAAAAAGATACTGGCAAGTGTAATTTAGACTCTTTCCCATTCATCCACATTCACAGACATCAGCTCCCAGACACGGCATGGAAGGGATATGCTGTGCAGTACATGCCCAGTAACCTTGTGGACAGGAGCCAGCAGTGTGGTTATCATTACGCTGGATAGTTACTACAAGCTGAGGGTTAATTATTAGCAGGACTTAAAATCAAAGAGAGTTTGATCCAGACTGCATAGCTACACACACACACACACACAAAGCTTCTACCCTGAAGCACTTCCCGTCTCTTTACAGACAAGCTCAGCATAGTTTAGACACGTCCAAGGTGGCACACCATGCCAAGGTAGCAGGGACAGGGAGACTGCAGCCAGGCAGCTCTTGAAGAGTCAGCACCTTCAGGAATTGGGTGTTGGGGGGCTTTTCACTGATTGGTTTTTTTGCACTTCAACGGTTGCTTAAAAACAGTTGACGTGACTAGAACAAAGTTATGGTTTTTGTATTATTTATAAGTTCTGCACACAAAAATTCTCTCCTTGACCTCGGAAATATTTTTTTCAGGGAGAAAGGACTAGAGTTACCTTCTGCTCCGCATTTGCAACCTTAACAATGAAAAGCAATGTCCTCTGCAGGGAAAGGCTTGCAAATATCAGGACTCTGATTTTGTTAGAGGTTATGTAGTGATATTTAATAGTGAATTCAAGATGGTGGGATGGGGAAGGCCAAGGGAACAAAGCAACAATCAAAAACTGCAATCATCTGACAAGTTTCTTTTGTAGATTAACAGAAACTGAGATTTGGTAGAGTTTTTTGTTCTTTTTCCACACCAAAATGCTCTTTGGGCCTACATGAGCAATCATACCCAAGTGGTTTTTTTCACTTTATTGTCCGGTTAATTCAGCATTAACCTGATGGACTCAATTATAACAAAGAGTTTTACCTGTGCCTAAGCACTTGATATTCAATCTGCACTCAGTAAGAAAACAAGGAATGTGGGTAAGCAGATCAGGTTGAGCTCAGAATAGGCAGTGATGGGGGGGAGTTGCCTCTTTCAGTCTTCACCTGGGATGGTGCAGATGTACAAACCTGGAGGTTTCTAAGGCAGACACAATGAGCAAGTACCACATGCAACTAATAGATGGTACACGCTCCTCTACCAACACCACAGAAGAAAAAGAAAAGGAGTTTACCCTACCAAAATGAAATAAAAATGACGAGCCAAGCTGGCTAAACAAGGCAGTGTTTGTGTAGGGCAGGGGAGGCTCAGCTGACAACACTGCTCTTTTATGTGCTCTCATACCGTGTTTGGTGCATAAACATGGGCTGACGTGACCAAGGGCTCCCCGAGAACGAACGGAGCAACCTTCCCCTGGTAGAGAAGGATTAGTGTTTGCTGACCCTGTCAAAAGGAAATCAGGGTGACCTCTGTCTCCCCCTGCTAGTCCTGCCACCCCAGTAGCTGCAGGGCTTACACTGTAGTCTGCAGTGTTTACATTGCTGGCCCCAAACCTTTTTCTGTGTCTGCAGAGTTACAGCAGAGGCTGAAATTGAGCCTAATTCTCTCACAGCAAATGAGAGTGCTTTCCCAGCCTGGTATTTAGCATTTCACATTCTCATGTTCTGCAAACAACCATCAAGACCAGGGAGAAATCACGGCTGCAGAGGAAGTATACATGACCAGCTGGGAAGGTCCAACTTCCAGTTGGTTAGGGCTTAAGAGAAATGCCACCCATTAAGCCAAAATTGTAAAGAGAGTCTTGGGGGTCTTATGAGACAGGGCAGCCAGGTTCAGGGATCACATCCAGCCCCTGCAAAGTGCCACAACTCAAAGTGTTTGCCGTTAAGAGTCGCAGCCGTGAGAAAGGCACAGCTTGAATGAGGGCTAAGTCAACAGGAGGGACCTTCCAGGTGTGTGATACCAGCAGCGACGGTGACTGCAGATAGCAGCAGACTGTACGGATCAAGGAAACATTTGCTGCAGTAGTTTTGAAGTGAGCAGTCCAAACAACCTCCCTACCGTTCACACCAATGCCCTCCCAAACACGGGGCTTTTGTTAGTACCTCAAATCCTGCTTTAGTAAATTAAAATACATTTTCACTTTGCTCTGCTAGCCATTGAAAGAACAGAAAAGGTGAATTAAATCCTAACACTGTTCTTGGGAATGAATGATCCTGGGACAATGTCAACAGCCCGCCAAGGGCTGAGGGAACGCTCAGGCATCTCCCAGCCTTCACTCATGCCCCCTCCCTGAAGTACTCCTCAAGGACTTTCCATGCATAAATAAGCTACGGTAGGATGAACTTTAAATAGGCCTCGCCCTACACAGTCAAATAGGGAACATGTATATATGATTTGTAATATTTGCATTTCAAGCAGTGAAACTTCTTGTTTTGATACATTATACATGCTGGGATTACCAGCAAGCTGCAGACAGGATGGGTATTTTATGCATTGCTTTTTACCACGAAGCACAGATGGTTGACTTTGTTCAGGGACTGGGCATTGCTGGGAAAACTCAAGTTATGGCAGTCGAGCTAAACAGTGTTCTCCTGCTTACAGCTGTAGTTTAATTTATCCAGTTACTACCTCTCAAGGCCAAATTTCACATTTTGCATCTGCAGTCAGACTGGGCCTTGGCCACGCTGTTAGTTACTTGTCATTCTCAGTCAGTCAGTGCTGTAATCTCACTTATTTGTAGTCAAGCTGTTGTTGAGCACAATGATGTACTTTCCAGAGATTACTCTGTATAAATGAAAGAACTTAATTTTTTTCCCAATGGTCACAAATTAGATAACAAAAGCAACATAATCAAGGCAATAAATAAATTGAGTTTATACAAATTAACATTGAATTTGTTTGTTTCATAGTGTGCAGTCTGGAAACATGACCACTTGCACTAGGCTAATGTCATTGATTTCTCTTGCTCAGATAAGCACGCCACCAAAAAAAGTCTGAGGTGAGGTGGAAGCTTTTATTAGGCCAACAAACAGGAACTGGAGAAACAACAAAGCAACTTATCAGCCAGCCTATAAAAAGACATTACCTCTCCCTACAAACCTTGCCTTGTTTATATCACAGCACTAAATTCACTACCCAAATATTTCTCATCCTAACAGTTAAATTTTACATTTACTAGAAGTCCAAGAGCAGCCTCAGTTCATAATTGATTTTGTTAACTTAACAAGATTTTCAGTGCAGAAGGGCAAAGAAAGCATGAGAACACTGGTACTGGAAACACAGCTTGTGTAATTTGGCCAGCACGGTCTTTGAAACTGCGAGTTCCCCCACCCCCACATGCTGCAATCCCAGCATCCATGGAGAATCCCCAGCAGCAAAATGATGGGCCTTGGGACCAAATTACCTCCCAGCTGACACTGCCCAGAATTACCATCGCTACTGTGGGTGGGTCTGTCTCCCGAATAACTGATCTGAGAGACGAGCTGGCTCCCTTGCAGGCGTGCAGGATTCCTTGGGGACTCCTGAGAGGAGGCAGCAGCAAGCTCCTGAAGTGGCTGAAAGTCATCTTTCATTCCACACTCACTGCCACGGCACTGAGTTAGGAGAGCATTTTCTGTGAGGCTGGAGGAATAATTGCATCCCATGGATCAGCAGATGAACAGGTAATGTATAGCCATGGGGCAGTGTAGGCATTTTCCCTGGAGCATCCTCAGAGTCTGGAGAGGCCTAATAAACTGCTTACAGGAACCATTATAGGTATATAGCCATTAAGTATATAACCCTGCTTTGTCAGCTGCGGAGTAAACATACCCACACACATGCGGTCCCTTTCCAGCATCCTTGTTATTAAGAGCAGCTCAGGCATCCCCAGTGAGCTTCTTGTTGAGACAGAAAAGCAGGAAAATAGTCTTGAAATTAATTCCTAGCCTATTTTTGTTTAGAGTAGCCACACAGCTCCTCCTCCCTGCCTCAAGGCGATGTCAAAAGCAAAAACCAGAATTACAGACAAATGAGCCTCAGCCCCACTGCTCCAGCAGGACAGGGCTCCGCGCTCAGCCTTTCCAGCTAAACCGCTCCTCTGCCTGTCCCTCCCAGCACAGCCTCCAGCACCAGCGGCTGTGAATGAGCCCAGCCCCACAGGTATTGATCCTGGTACAAAGCACATGCCTGGCCCAGCTGGCTGGACTCAGGGTCCCCTCTCTGCCACCCTCACTGCTTTCTCTGCAGCCACTTCTGTTGTCAGGACTTGCGTCGACTTCAAGCGTGCAATGGAAGATCCGCACTGCTGACACTTTGTCTCGTGTAGAATACTAGCAGAGGCAAAAAGGTATCCTTAATTCAGCTTACATTCAACTACAGCTGAGGCAGAGCCACCTTCATTCTTCAGAGGAGCCATTACACCGGCATCCAGGCTGACTTTCAGGAAAGTTAATTCTCATTAACTTTTGAGAGTACTCATGTTGACGCAGTCTATGTTATTCCTCAGCTGCACCACACCAGAGTGGCAGTGGCCACGTTTATGGCTCCATGCTGTAAATAAACGCTAAACCTGTGTTCTAATGGTGGCAGGCAGGCAGCAGCTGTTGCTGCTGAATGCCCAGCAGATTGGTATTGCTCTCAAGGCTCTCAGAAGGGAAGGCACTGAATCACTTAAAGATATTATTGTCTGCAACAAGCATCTTCTTTCATAAACACCACCTGAAAAAAAAAATCCTCCAGCCAACCAACCAAAGAAGTTGTATGTTGGAAATAGATGACAAAAAGACTTTCCTGTGCCCCTGCTCTGGGCACCAGGCTGTCAGATTTTATGTGAGGGGAAAATAAGACATTACATGATCTGAAAGAGCATGTTAGAGAAAGGAAAGGCAAGATACAGAATAAAATGCATAATTCATGGCTTGTGAAAGCCTTGAGGCAAGACCTTTCGGACTTGCTAATTGCTTTGCTGAGAAATAGGCCAGAAGCCATAAGAATGACTCCTACAGCCAGGCAAATGAATGCACAAAGCACTGCAACATCCACTCAGGAGCTCCCACATCACCCCTCTTGCACAGGTGCGCTGCTGGCTCACCTGGCAACATGCCAGCCAAGGACAAGTGTATGGGATAGCAGGCTGATCCAAAGATCTAGATGTAATTCTGGTATGTAGTTCTGTATATTCAGGTTTTTGAGCTGCAGGCAGATACATTTATACAAACTGGCTGCAGCCATACTGTAGCCCTTAGAGGACCCTCACTCAGAGGGTGTGCTCACAGCCTTAGCATGCAACTCTGTGCACGTGAGACAGGCAGAGAGATGAGCACTTCCTCCACTGCAGTAGTCAGATTTAGCCTCACTGAGCTCAATGGCAAAAAATTCAGTGGGTGCAAGATCAGATCCCAGTTGCAGGCAAAGAAATTCATATGACAAGTAGGAAGGATGAAGGAAGCTTTAGCAGCTTACAGTTACTGAGGTTTGTGCAAGTGCATGGTTTGGTGGATTTAAGTCATGAACAAAGCACCAAAATCTTTTTGCTTCCTATGTTATAACTACCTCCTCCTCCACGTCCCCAGTGAGCAGCTTTGGATTTTCTCATCCCAGCAGGCAAAATCATAGGATTTTGTCTACCTACATGTTCAAGTCTCTGTTACTGACATTCTCTCATTTCAGAAAATGCTGTTCCAGCCAATTCTCTGATAATATCCTGCTGACCACCACCAGCCACTGCTCTTCTTTGTAAGACCTCACCAGAATTTTGCCTTAAGGACCTAAGAAAGGCTTTGCTATTGCTGTTTCGAATTTGGCACCAAAGTCAGTAAGAGTCATTCACTGTGTCTGAAGAAAGGTGGACTTGCCCCCAAAGCAGAGGGGTCAGGCACCTTCCTGCTCTGCCAGCCCGTCCAGCTTCCAGCCCCTTCAGCCCCAGCATCTTCTTGCTGCCCTGTTTTAACTGTCTCCCCTCACAGTGTCCTTAGAGAAGTCTGACCCCTCAACTGATACTCTCAATCCATCAGCAAAGAAATCTCTTTTAGAGCCCTTTCCTTCCCCTTTGGTATTACTTACTGATGTATCAAAACTACCATAAAAACTCATTAATAAAACACAGATCTATATCTTCCATAAAGCAGCTTATCTCCGTGAGATTGCAGAAGTAAAACTACTAAAAATGCAAGAAAACAGAATCTGCCCCTTAACTCTACTTCTCTCAGTCATACTACATCAATTAATTTACTGAAGCACATCAAATTTTTATTGCTAATATACTTATTTTCTTACTTAAAGATGTTCCACCTATTTCTCAGGGTCAAGAATATGAAAAAGAAGAAGAACTTGACATAGATGACGAAAAAAATAAGATGATCAAAGATCTCTGGGCTTGACAGGTTTCATGGGGAAACCATCAGCACCAGCTTGTGAGTATGAATGAAGCTATCAGTTAATATGATAGTGGTATAAAGTTTCAGAGCATATAAAATGTTTTTTCGTAATACTGCAAATTACATAATGGTAAAAATACAGACTCCTTTGCAATACCATCTATATAAGAATCTTAACTATTATTCTATAAATATAAAAGGAGTCACAATGAAGGCAGGAGAATTTAAATAGCAGTTCAAACATCAGTGGTGAAGTACAGTGAAGCTGTGGATACCCAGACTTAGATCAGACTAAAATGCCACTGCTGGCTCTGCAGCAAATAACCGTTAAGCTACTTTATAACTGATGTGCAACATGATTCAAACCAAGCGTCAATGGGCAACTTTTTAAATCTGCCTGTAACATTTTAACTCTTTACGTTACTGGCCCTTAGGTTTTGATAGCTACAAAGGGCATACAAGAAATCCACAATTTCCGTGAGGCCAGAGGTTCCAGCCCAAATAAGCCAATGAACGTCGAAGCATAGAGGAGTGAAAGTGGGAACAACAGAAAAATGACACTTAATCTCGTGAGTCCCACCTTTAATAAATGTTGGTAGCTCCCACACTGGATGTAAGGTAAATATGCATTAGCAATAAGTAGTGTTTGGTGTAGATTTGTTTTGTTCCGTGACCTATCCACTTGGTCCAAGAGAGAAGGCAGTCAAAGCAGAATGGGTCCATTGCAATCACAACACAAAGAACAGTCTTTCACTTCATGCAAAGAATACTAGCACAGATGGTGAATCCACATTTTGCAGGAAAATCCATGTGCTTCCACATTAATGAGACATGGGTTAGAAGAACACAGTATTATACACTGTCGTCATTATGTCAGAAGTGATTTGTTGTCCAAGCTTAGATAACCAGATGGTACCAAAAATACTCCAAACTTTCTATAAGCACAAAGCTTTCACTATAATTAAAAAATGGTTTCAGAAAATATACTGGTTTCTCTGAGTATTTCCAGTTCACTTTTAACTGCTGAACATGCCCTGTATTTTGCTTGCAGTACCTTAACAAGAAGGGCATTTATGCACTGGAAATCCTCAAAAGGCAGAGCTGGGGAGTGATAGCACAGGAGAGGGGAGATGGGCAGAACCATCATGTTCCAAAGTGCAAAAAAGAAAAGAAGGAACCGGGAAGCCAAGAGCTATATGGTGCTTCCTTGGTGGATATACCAGCAAGGTCTTCAGAAAAGAACTGGCCTCTGGTCATGCAGGATGGCACAAAAGCAAAATTACAGAACTAAGTGTTCCACATTCATACCGTTAAGATCAGCTCCAACGAGGAGCAACGGTGCCTTCTGATTCAGATCAGGTTTAACCCCCTCTGTCCATGATGGGTTTATCCATATTGGAGCCAAAGCAGTTGGATTTTATAACTAAGTCCCATTATTAGTACACTTTATCTTCTGATAGGAGCCTCGAAAATCTTCATAAAAGCTTGCAGTGAAATAATTGCTCTCTTTTCACTTCACTCTAGCTGACTCCCACAGGTTAGACTGTATTTTTTCTCTTCGAAGTAAATTGTACAGCTTCTCTTAAAAAGCTCACCTTTGAAAACACAGCCTAGAAAATACCAGGCTAAATTTGACAGTTTTTCCTTATGTTTCAAAGCCAGAGAAGGGTTTTTCTGGAAGAAAATGACACCTTTTCTACTCAAGAAGCCTGAAAATCTGCTGCAGAAAAAAACATGGGTAGAAAACAAAAGAAAAAAATAAACTGCCAGAACAGTATGTGGGTGACAGGATTCAGTCTTTAATCTGACGGGTGTATGTCAGCACTTCTTCACAAACATACCTGTAAGGGATCTGATTGTTTTCCTCCTGTTATTGTACATTGTTCCTAATGATACCCCTTGTTTTTTAGGTTAGCTTCCTGCCAGTCTCTTTGCTTGATGTCCAAAAAGAGAACGGGTTAACAAAACAAGAAAAGCTGACACCTTTCGTTATCGATCTATTTGCTTTTCTAAGTGTCTCAAGCAAATTCATCTTGAAATTAAAAATCACGTTGTCAACCATGCAGCAGACAATGCGGTCCAAAGACAGATTTACAGACTGGTAACTAGGGAGCAGACAGAGGAGGTGGCTGCTCGGCTGATGGATATAAATAGTAAAATCCTAGTCAACAGGATATTATTGTTCTTTGGGGTTCCCAAAGAAGCCTTAAGCGATGGATCAGCTCCTACGCACATGCTGAACGCAAGCCAGTGCCCGTGTGCAGTGGGGAGAACCTGCCCAGGGCAGACATGGGGCTGTTTCAGGACTTACCAGGCCTCAGCACTTCCCATGCTCTGGTGGGAAGAAAGATTGAGAAGGTGGGGGGAAAGTGCTCAGCAAAGCACCTGTCATTTATTCATTCCTCTTAGTATTAATAACTCATCGCTAAGAATGAGGCTAAACAGCAATGTTTTCCTCTGCTCATGCAACGAAACCAAGCCTAGGTGGAGATGACCAAACACCAAAGAGCTTGAGAAACTGGGAACAGAGAACAAAGAAGGAAGAGAATCTTCCAGGAGCAGGTCAGAATGGCTTATTTATCAAGCTGTAACTCCACAAGACACCAGCTTCAACTGGCTTCAAATCAAGGCAGCTTACAGTCTCAGATAGGCAGAGCTTCCATTATAAACCACATTTAAAGGTTAGGCAATTAATTGCCTCATTCCTCTATGACCTTTGCAGTAAGAAAACATAGAATCTGATTGCTGTCCTATTTCTAATTTTGTTTCTTTTAACTCTCTGACTTCTTTCTCTTGCAGAACATATCCCTATGATCATCCAGGGCAGACACACATCCTTTGATAGATATTTCCCCCCATTCACACAAGATAAATATGCCTCATCCATGCCCTCAGAAAGCTCTCCCTTGGTCTTCCTCCCTACCCCACCGAGCTCTTTCAGACCTATGCACAAGGCAGACAGGGCTTCAGGACAATGGATATAGCACTGCTCTCTGTTAAAATAACATTTGGATGATTCTGAGAACTGAACTGAAGAGCATGAATTGACAGCAAGTTCATGCTGGGATAAAATTTAATCTGATTCATTTATGCATGCAAGCAGAAAGCTTTTATTAGCATACATTTCTCAAAGAAAACAAATTATAGTTCCTGGAGATGTTCATCATTAATTACCCTCTTCCAGCATCGAGCAGGAAGTTTTCTTCCTTCCGCAGCTTCACTTTATCTTCTTTCTAGAAACACATACTCAAAACAAAATAAACAAAACTTCTGTAACGAACTCAGTGAACTGAAAGCACAGTACAAAGAGCCAGAGGGAGCACAGCTAATTTGGATCTGAACTGAGGTAATTCCAAAGTACTTGAAGGAAAAAAAGTTTCTACCTGAAGATGATAACTAGTAACTCATAAAGATGAGCAACGTGCGACGTCAAAAAATACATCTTCATGAATGGGGAAAAAGTAGAACAAAGCAGGCTTATTTCATTCTACAAACATTTTGTTCTTCTTGCATTTAAAAAACCCCAAGTCAAGCCACACTGAAATCTGATTGCAGTTAACCTTCACACCAACTGGTGTGCACTGCACAGAGCGCCACCGAGCACATGCAAACCCAGAGGGGAGCCACCTGCCACCAGACATGAGAATACCACATGCTGGGGTGAAAGATGGGTCTGCAGTTTCATGGTAATTACCAGCCTGTAAAGGTTTCCTACAGAGCAGGCAGTACATACGTGTTACAGTTTGCATGAATTGTTAGGGAATATTGTTAGCTTTTGCTGAACCATAATGAAGGAGACAAGAAGATGTGAAGAAAGGAATTTGGTCAGGTAGTTCCAATGGCCACCTTGAAAAGAGAATACCAAGATTCAAGGCCTGCTCCACCAAAATTTTCCAAGTTCTTACACAGAAAAGCATGTAATTAGGTTGTCTGGATAACTTTGAAATAAATCCTCTGGCTTTCATGTGTCTTTTATCCTCAAGCCTAACTTAAGGGTGTCATCTAGAGAAATGCATTAAAACCATGAGACACTTAAACACTAAAAAAATAGAAATAAATCCCTGCTAGGATGCATTAGGAACACATTTCAGTTTTAGTCAAGATAAACACAAAGCAGTAAGAAAGAAAGCCTGTGGGCATCAGTGTTATCTGAGTACCAGAACTCAAATTTGGACCCTCTCTGTAAAACAAAAATTCCTAAATGCTACTTCCACATCCATAACAGCCCCTTCATTCTTCTCAAAGGATGCTGCATGCAAGAAGACACACATGTAGCAGAACCAGAAAGCCAAGAAGTGGGCAGCCCCCGCCAATCTTTCTGTCACGTGGCCATCACATTAGCACATTACACTGTATTTTCCATGGAGCTCCTGTGTTTAGGCTCCAAAACTGATCATTAGTATGATAAATTAAATGAGTGGAAACTTTGGCTCAAAGAGCCCAAACTGCTGCAGCTCTGAAGTCAGTCAATCTTTCTAAGCTTTGGTTCATTAGTGAAATGAGAATATAAGAGGTCAAGTGAACATTCAGTTCATAATTAAGTGCCTAAATGACAAAGCTGTTTACTGGCTTGAGTGACGCAGCATGGGGGTCTCATCAGCGCTTGCTGTGGGCATCCAGACCACTTCTGCAACTGGCTTTCGTAATCAGTCTCAGCATAAAAGCAAAGGACTCACTATGCATGAAAAAAACTGAGCTCCTGCATGAAAAAAAACTGCTCTAGAGCCATCTGTGGGATAGGCAATGAAACAATGCTTCAACCTTTCCCAAAATTAAAGGATGTCAAGGACTTGAAAACTACTAAGATCCGACCAGTGGAAACAAAATCTGACTATAACTTTCTGTATTAATTAGTTTCCAAGCAGTTTTGAGACAGATGGGTATCAGCTTCCCAGACCTCCTCAGCTACACCGGGATCTCTCGGTACCTGAGGACGGCCTCTCTCGGCTATGCCTGGGTGTGGACAGGAAGCGTGCACCGTCCTTCTCCTGCAGAAATGGGCTCCCATCACCAGGGTCAACCCATCAACCACTTCCTGACTTCAGAGGAGTCACACTGGTGCGACCTCCAAATTCTTAAATTAAAATAAACTCATGATGAGTGATACTGTCAGCTACAACTTAGACAAAGGATTTTACAGCATCCTTTAGCTGTGCTAGCAACCAGAACACAGTGCTTCCTCTTTTCATACACACAGTTGTTGAATGAAGATCTCCTATTTTCTTTTATCTTTCTGATAAGAATGCTTTAAAGTTTTGAAAGGCCAATATTGAATACGTCAAAAAGACTGTCTACCTTCACAAGAAGAAATGCAGCTTAGCCAGTAACAGTTCAAACTCTGTCTTCTTTCAGCCAATGTCAATAACCAAACAATTTCTGGAAGAAGACTGAGTACAAGTTCTTTTAACCAACATTAGGTCCCCTAACAACTTTTTTCTCTATAATGGGAAGAAACAGAAAAACTCAGGCAAGAGTCTCTAAAACTTCAAATCACTCCTTGTCCTGTATCCAGAGAGATCTTTAAAAAAACCCCAAAACACCAAAACCAGAAAAAAAATGAGAGCAACAGGAACTAAATGTTGTTCAGTGGCATTAATCATCAGGCCAGGAAGTCCCCTACACAGCCTGAAACCTGAGAATACGGAGAAGGACCAAATGTTTCCCAGCTACTCATAACAGTTGCTCTTGGAATCACTCGGGTTTTGTACCAGAAACAGGCCTGTGGAATACCTTATCAAAATAGGACAGTCAATGGGAATTTTCTCTCTGAAAGATAGAAAATATAGATTTTCTCATTTGGGCAGGATCTTCATGTTTCACCAAGTTTAAGTATGACATGCAAACGCTGGCCGCAGTCCCTCCTGCACTATCTAGGTTTCTGAGGAGCACGCTCTTCCCCATGGGCCTGCTTCTGTTTGCCTGGTTACTCTCCCCGGGCAAACGGCCCAGACAGATTTATGTTTCATTCCTTGTATTTAAGACAATAAGTCTGAAGTGGACATTTCATACTATGTTATTTATAAATGCTGTATCTTTATTAAGTTACAACTGCAGTTCATGTTTATCATGAACATCCGTAAGAGCCAGAAAACTTTAATCATGTGTCCAAATGCAGTCATATGAAGGATCAGATTTTAAGTTATCTTCGTTGGCATTGCTTTCATTTGTCACAGAGCCAGGTCTCTCTTGCCCTTCCCATTTCTCACTGAGCCAAGAGAAGCATAATCAGCCCTCAGTTGTGAACTACCCTGACTGCATACAGCAAACACCTATTGACGTACATTAGGGGGTTCTTCACAAAGCCTGAACCGACATGGCCAAGTACTTCTATCTGGCCATTAGTGCACAGCAGAAACACAGCCCGTGCTGTAACTGCTCCCTCTGCTTTGGCTGCAGTTCAGAGCTTCAGCAGGAGTCCTGTGAAATGGACACTTCAGGCTGTGATATGACTCTCATGACATATGAATAACACACGGCCTCCCGATCGTCAGGGGGTTTAGTGCACTGTTATGTGTATCTCTTGAGGAAAACTTAGGAAAAACAGGCTGGAAGAGTAAAAATGTATCTGGGCCATTCCACGGGTATGGGTAAAGCATCTCTGACCTTAGCAGGGCTGAGGAGGAACTCAGACATGTGGAGCATCTAAACAGACGTGTTTCCTGGTAATGGACACTACATAAGAGCAGGGACTTCTTTGCTCAGCTTGGGACACTACAAAATGCACTCACATCCCCAGTTTTAATTATGATAAAATGAAGATCCAAAAGGATGTATGCATTAAATAGAATGAGGACTGGAATATAAATCTTTGTTTTTGAAATGAACCCTGTGACAACCTATTTCATGAGCATTTGTTTTGTAAACAACTGGAATTATACTACCAATTACACTACCAAAAGAGGAAAAACATAATGAAGCAAATCAACACTAGATTTGTTAGAAAGTCTAGAAAGGTCTCATTTCTGACCACTAACAGTAAAAGATGCTAACATTAAAAGTCTAAAAAACAAGGTAACTCATTCTTCACAAATATACTAAGTCTGAATTACACTGACCAACATCAGGAGTAACTTTCAAGATATGGCATAAAAATGCATTTTAATTTAAGTCTGAAATTAATTAGTGGAAAATTAATAGAATCCCTCAAAGTATTACGTTATTATAACAAATACATCTTGAATCATGCCATCATATTAAGTAATGGGCACAGGATTAGAGTTATCTTTTAAGTGTTTTTGATAACATCTATTCAGATTCAGTGGGATTTCTGGTTTTATAAAGAAATCCTCTGCTTAAAGCTTACAGGTCCAGAGGCATTCACTCTGTAGATATCCAGGCTGTTGCTATTACAACCACCCCTAGAAGATGCCAATTTAAACTTTTGTTCATGGCTGTAGAGCCTCAAACTACAGCTAAAATACAGCTTAGCTCTTTGCACAGAAATATGCAGCAATTATAATGAAGTAAAATTCACCCTGTAATCCTCCACCTACAGTCCCTGTATTTAACTGGTTGGGGAGATATAAAAATAGAATAACAGGTACAGAGACATGTAGAAAAAGACACTTATTTCTTTTAAGGTGCTGTGATGCCCTTCACCACCCCAGCACTGACACATATCTCACTGCTTATCTGATAATTTCTACTCCTGAATACATTTTTGAGATCATTTTGATTTCTACATGACAAGACAGATATTTGGCTCTTCCCCTTTAGACATATGCCCTTAAGAATCATTCTGAAACAACAGTATGGTTCAACAACTTAGGACATAAACAAATAATGTTTAAATGGACACTGACAAGCCAAAACGCCCAAGGTTGCTTCTTCTAGTCCAACAGAAGTCTGTCTTTAAAAGTGAAAAAGGAAGTCAAGTCATCTCTTTGTAATATTTTCAAAATAACGGGTACACATACTTCAGAAGACAAATGACATAACCTTGAAATTGTCCTTAGGAGAAAGAAAATTGTTTGAATTTCTGTCCAAGTCAAGTGGACAAAACAAAAAAAACAAGCAGGAAAACTATGAAAAGTCCATTATACTTTTAAATCATCACTAGTTTTAACACAGTGTTTTGAAGACTGTCATTTTTAAACTATGACTTCAGGCAAGTAATATGGTCTGAGGTGTCACCAGCTCTCCTAATGCTAAAGCTGGCCAGCGCTTGAACAACAGCTCACCCAGGAAAGACAGAGAAGGTGATGTTGGGAAGTGACAGCACATCAACCCCATGCCTCGAGTCAGCTCCATGCAGCTGCCAAACACAGTCTCTCTTAAGACAAAGTGTCAGTACACGACCGAGTTCATGTGGCTGTGGAGCTACTGGGCATGATTTGAATTTGGTGTCATTTCACCCATTCAATGGGACAGAGAGCCCAGACTTCTAATTTGTTAGAGAAATTAGGCATTAACCTTGTTAAAACTGCATGCTGAGACATGCAATCTGCGTTTTGTCTCACCTCTCACTGCTCCTTTATTTCAGCGCCAGGGTTTCCTACATCCGGAGCAGGTAAGTCTTCCTTCCATTGCTGACAAATACTGTCAGGTATGACACTGCCCTTACAAAGACCATCCCCACTAGGACACTTAGGTTTCCAGCATTAACTCTGCCTTCTTATACCTGAATCGTTATTTTGGGGGTTCATATTTATAATTCTCAGGCCTATTTAACTTCGCTTTTATATGGAATAGGATCACTTTGTAGTTGTACAGTGCTTTGCCTAAGGTTCTCCAGACAATTTAGTCTTTTCAAATGTCACCTGAGTCTACAAAGAACTCCACTAAATGAACATGCCTCCAGGCAGAATGAAATCCTGCTGAGTATGGTGACAAGTTATAGAAGAGTTAAAGTAATGAAAGGTTACAGCACCTTACTTTTGTCAGAATGAATGGATACATTAAAAAAGGTTTCCTTCTACTCGTGAAATTTCCACGTATTTGAAAAGCATGTCAAACTATAGCAAACAAGTTGAATGCTGCTGTATCTTGTAATTAAAGGAAAATTATTACTCTCTATAGTTAAGTGCAAAAGTCATAAAAAAGTATGCTTCATATATAAATTAAAAAGAAAAATACAGAGAGAAACATTTTCAAGACTGACTACAGCACCTGCCTTTGGTCATCCATCAGAGGTGCTTAAGACCCTGCAAAATAAAGATATATAGATACTCTCACTGCCAGAGTTAACTTGTGTGAGTTAAGCATTTGTACTACTTCTTAAGACAAAGGCTTCAGAATCTGTTACTTCCTAAGATGCTGAGATTCATGTTAGTGACAATTACAGTTACTACTGTCCAAAGCTTATGAAGTCTAGGTCTCAAGGATCCAAACAGGAAGTCAAGCAAAATCAGAGCGTGCTGGGACTTTATGACTAAGTGATCCACCCAGAGATATAAACTATGGCAAGGATGGGGAACCGATGCAGCTGATATTGTCCAGGTTATTTCTTCCAGTCTGTCACCATTTTTTTTCTCCATTATTTCTGGCAGTGCTGCAATACACTCCTGTGTAGCCCTCCAAATACTTTCGAAGGCCATGTACCTGTCAGCAGAGCAAGAACGAGACTCAAGAAAATATTTACATCTACAGAAATAAAGGAATAAACATGTACAGGTTTCTGTGAGTTCTGGATCAAACCCTGAATGAGTAGTGAAATAACGAGCAGCAGGACCTTGACTCGTCCTCTGATAGCAGAATGGTGGAGTTCTACCATCCCAGCCCATCTACTTTATTATAAATGTACAAAATGAACATCCAAACTGTAATTATTTCTAAGTTGTGGCAACAGCACTTGTTTGCCAGAGATGAACAATACATCCGACTGCACAATTATTCATCTCTACATATTTCATTGCAGGGAATGTAAGGAAAGATACGTACTACTCAACATACATTTAGACTACTGCAAAGCACACAACCAACAGATCATCTAAAAGAGGATGAGGATGTTGCCTCTTTCTAGCGAGTGCAATTCACCACATAAGGAAGGATATTTTTGACGATCCTAAATCAAGCTTCCAGTAGAGAAGATTTTAAAATATTCTTGTATTGTAACAAAATGTTCCCAATGGTGTTGTAATGAAAGAAAGAAAGAGGAAAAAACCCATCTCCTGGCAGGAAATTAATTATTGAGCATTCCACTGCTTGACGATGCGCTCCTACATTCTGTGCAGGCTTTCCATTTTTCTCTCTCAGTATGTGGAGAAATTCACTATGGAGAATATACAAACAGAACAAAGAGCATGAGGGTATCAGTTTATTAAATGCATTTAGAAACTAAACAGACCAGGAGAGAGGAACTTGGTTTGTGCAGCACCACACCTGTTTATTCCCTCTTTACATTCCTCTCTCCTCCATTAGATTGTCACGTCCGCTTCTGTTCTCTGAAATCACCTCTGTTGAGAATGGAAGCACTGTGCCTGCTCTTAGCATCACTTGGCTGACACAGTTTTGAAATGTCACTTCCTTCTTTTAGAAAATATAATAGAAAATCTCTTGATGGAAAGGGAAAATAGAAGCCCATCATTATATGCCTAAGCATCAGGATGTAATTCCATTTTTAAAATCATTCTTTTTTTCCACCCCCAGGTCCAGCCCATTTAGTAAATTTCACCCCTTGCTGCCTATGAAAAAGCTGAAAAACCCACAGAGGCCATAATTTCACCCATTAGAAATGTGACAGAACATACAGCTCCTGAAGCTACTTCTGCAGCCAGCACATGAACCTACAACATCTTCTCAATTTGGTGGGATCATACCACTGCAAAAGCATCTTCATGAGAGCAGACACCTCCCAGTAATTGGCATCTTGGATTCTTCCTGGATGTGGAACAACCAAACTAGAGAGGGAAGATGCAACAGACTGAAACAGCATATGCCATCTTCAAATAGACTTCTATGTCAGCAATGCTCTATAGCTTAGCTAAGACATAATGAAGAACTTTTCAAGAGAAATAAACAATTTTCACTTTTAAAAAAGGAGGCAGAAAGGGTATGGAAAACTACTACAGCAGATGGCTGTATGATTCCTGCAGAAACCTTAACACCGGCCAGGCTGCTCAGGACCCTTTCTCACAGTCATCAGCACTTGGGCTCTTCCATCAGCTGCTGGGCAGGATGGCTCAGGCACAGCACGGCTGTACTGCCTCTATCTGCCCTGCACACCTCATGTTTCTCTGGCTCTGTGCATCAGCCCAGAAGTCTCCACCTCTGCATGCAGACGTGCCAGTGTTTGCATGTGTTGTTCATATCTGCAAACATTTAGCTGCTGCCTCCCATCCTCTCCTTATACCTTCTTGGGTCTATATTAACATGATGGACACCCCAGAGACCAGGAGGCACCTCCACATATGTGAAATGTCCCACTGAATGGGAGCATTCTGGAATAACACAAACCATCCACTTCATACTCTAAACACAGCTGCTCTTGCAAGAGAGCACTGCAGGAGCTGGAGATGCAGCAGCAGATGGGGACCTTCACTGCATGAGGTCCTTCATGGGGCTCTGGGCAGCAGGGTCCTGCGGGGGGTCTGATGGTGCTGATGGAAACTCTGTATTGTCCTCACCTAGTTTTTCATCCTCAACTCTTGACTTTCTAGCACATCAAAGCTGTTATTGATTCTGCAACTGACAGAAAATTATACTGGCGATGATTCAGATTGCATTGTTTTGAGAGGAGAGAATGAATTTGGAATTATAAGGCAGAAGCAAGTTTAATTACTACATATGAGCATAGAGCATATGCTGCCATTTTACAAGAAACTGTTCTGAAGAGAAGCACCATGCTCTGCCACCAAACTCCTGTGTGACAAAAATCACACTCTCACGAGTATCAGACTTGCCATCTGTAAAATGTTTTTCATCTCTAGAAGATAATGTGAGAATTATGTGTTACAAATCATATATTTTGTGACAGCTATTATCACTTGCTTTGGAGCAGCACCTTAGAACAAATGCTTTTTTTCCCCCTATAAGAGCTCACATGAGGCATGAAACTTCTCAAAAACCTATTTAGCAGTGCAAGCAAGGTGATAACTAAATATGTTTCAAAATTTCTCTTGTGTAGTAAGAAGGGAACGGGAGGGTTTTTTCATGAACATAATGTCATTTAATGGAATTTGCTCTGTAGGATGACATTCTCCTACACAACTATGGGAATAGATAAGGCTGTGTGCATCTGTATACATGCATTTTAAATTCCAGAAAGGGAAATTACTTTAACCCTTCTCTCACAAATGGCTGAGAGGCAGAGCCAAAAACATGTTACTCTTTCTAAGAACAGATTACTTTTGTATTCCTTCTCAAAAAAATGCCCGTGAATTAAGGATCAAACTTGGTTTAACTACTATAGTTTTGAGCAACAAGAGATCAGAGGCAGGCCAGCCATGTTAACACAGAGAATCAAAAGAGACTGAGACAGAAGCCAGAAACATAGAACTACAATGTAATGAGAGACTGTCAAAACCCAAGGGGAGTGCAACCTGGAATCAACAGCCCTGACTGTACTCAAAATCAGAATTTCAGAGGCTAGGATGATGCAATTCAAAATGATGTGGAGTGACCCCATCAGCAGCTAACTGCATTAATACACCAGAGCTGAAAGAATGGCTAATTTGACTCTCTTTTCTGATAAATTATACATCTTCTATAATCAATCCAAACTGAAACTAATTTCCAGCAATTGCACTGCTCTGCCAGTAGACAATGCCTTAATATAATTATGCATAGACAGGAAGAGATAATGACCTCTGATTCAAGTCTGTTATTTTTATGGAACATGAAGATACATCGCAGTATTATGTGAGCTATTGATTAAGATCAGTATGTTACATTAAACAAGTTGTTCTCCCATAAACCATTGCTGTTTTTTCCTCTTCCATCGAATCTTGCTGTCCTTTCCAATCACGAGGAGTTACCTGGTGAGGGGCAAGCATAACTTTGGAAGAACTACTACTATTACGTTGATACCGATCTACATTCGGAGCCAGGTATTTGCATCCCTTCCGCCTGCACAGCCTGTGGCAGAATAGGAGAGCATCCCGTAGACGATTTACCCAAAGACTCTGTCCATGTTTATTCAACAGCAGCTTATTAAAAGATAGATTAAATTGTGTCCTCTGATAGTCATCGCCTTCCCTTCAAATTGCGGTGGTCCGGACCCGGAGCCGTGCCCTGACCGCGCCCGAGTGACCCCAGATGTCCAGACGGGAGCGGCGGGCGGGCTCTGCCCGCAGCTGGGGCGCCTCGGCCAGGCCCCACGGGGACCCCGCGGCGCGGCTCCGTTACCCCACGGCAGGGTGAGCCCCGCCGCCGCCCGGCCGCCCAGATCTCCCCCGAGCCCAGCCGGAG
>VZTA01006292.1:405375-419298 GCA_013398855.1 Mohoua ochrocephala | reverse complement strand
CCCGCCGGAGCGGCCTCCGTGCGCTCCCCATAAAAACGCGTTTATTGCCGAGGCGGGGAGGCCGCGGGCAACGCCGAGCAACGCTCGCTTCCTCCTGCCGTGCCTGGGGACCGGAGAAGGGTCGTCCCTAGAATAAGTGTCATGCACCCACGGCAGCAATGGAAGAACAAAAGTATGAGCAGCAGAGGGGTTTTCCTCTTGGGGATGAAATCAGTGCCACTATACATTGAAAGCGTCAGTAGTTGCATACCGACTTAGCTTGCTCTTGGTAGTCTGTTCAGGCTCTCAAATTTCCTCTGAGGTGAATTGAATGTCTTCGTGTACACCGTTTTTCATCCAGCTTGGACAGTAATTGTTACCAAGGCTCTTCGGTGTCACTGAGATCTGTTCTCTACAAACCTGGTGAACAGCATGAGCATTTCATTTGCATACGAGGCGTTCCATTGCAATATACCACTATTTGTACCTCCGTGCCGGTAAACAGCAAATTTTGACATGATCCAGTCAGACCAGTATAGCATCAAGAGTTAGACTAGCAAAACACGCAAGCAAGATCTACAAAGTTAAATATAAACAAACTGGGATCTAGAAATCGTGGCTCTTTCAAGTCTGAAGTGTTTATGTGATCCCAAGCAAACACTCCACACAACCAGTTGTTTCACCCAGCTCAGGAATGCAGTGCTCTTCCCACAGCTTGCTCTGGTGATTTCGCTATTACGACTCAAAATCAGATGGAGATGGTAAGAAGACAAAGTCATCCCTTAAGCATCTAATAAGGATTCGTCACCACTATAACATGCAGCAGTCAGCTATCCCAAAATGCGCTCTCCAAGAGTCTGAGGCAGTCTTCAGCTGTTTACATATCAAGACTGGAAAGTTTTGCACAGGTGTAAGGACACATGAATGCCATGACAAAGAGTTTATAAACCTGAATGTAAGGAGCAGAAAAAAACAGCTTGAGAAAAAGCGTCGGAACTCAGATGGATTTGCACAAATCACAATGCCAGGCTTTGATTTCATTTTACACTGGGAGGACCTGTTTTTTTTCCAGGCATTATCCAAGTGGGCTGAATGCATCAGTACCACATTTAGAGGTGGAGCTGGAAACTGAGCGAGCCTGGCTGTGGGAAAAACAGGTGAATGTCTTCACAGCATCAGTTGAAATACTGTCTGCCAGAGGTGGCTGGAGATCCCTAATCCACGCTGCAGCTCAAAGCAGGACTACTCTCAGCCCCAGATGGGGACAGCTGAGGCTTTGTCCCATTGTGTATGAGCATCCTGCAGGACCTGAGGCGTCGTGAGCTCTCTAAATAGCCTTTCCCATTCTGCACAGGCCTGCTTGTGAGCCCTCTGAGTGGCCGTTTGCTGTGGTCAGCACGCCAGCTGGACAAAGGGAGGTGGTATGAGATGCAGGCAAATGAATGAGAAGAAGCAAACCCATCTGCAACCTTCAGCAGCAGAATCATAGACTCACAGATTTGGAATCGTTTAGGGTGGAAAAGACTTTTGAGATCATCAAGCTCATCAATCAAACTAACACTGTAAACACCACCACTAAGATGTGTCCCTAAGTGGCACATTTACAAGTCTTTTAAATACTTCCAGGGATGGTGATTCCACCGCTTCCCTGGGCAGCCTTTTCCAATGCTTGACAACTCTTTCAGTGAAGAAATTTTTCCTAATATCCAATCTAGACCTCCCCTGGCACAACTTGGGACTATTTCCTCTTGTCTGATCACCTGTTACTTGTGAGAAGAGAATGACCCTCACCTGGCCACAATCTCCTTTCAGGTGGTTGTAGAGAGCAATAAGGTCCTTCCTGAGCCTCTTTTTCTCCAGGCTAACCCCCCCCAGCTCCCTCAGCAGCTCCTCACAAGACTTGTGCTTCAGATCTGTCACTGTCTTCTTTGCCCTTGTCTGGATGTGCTCCAGCTCCTCAATCACCTCAATGTCTCTCTTGCAATGAAGGCCCCCAAACTGAACAGGATTCAAGCTGCAGCTGCACCAGTGCCAAGTACAGGAGGACAGTCACTGCCCTGGTCCTGCTGGCCATACTCTTTCTGCTGTAACTCCTCGCTGCCAGCCCCACCTGACCTGTGATGTTACAGCTGTGATTCATCGTTCTTGCAGATTTCCCTAGAGCTAATTACTGCCTTCACCCTCCTCCTTATCCTCACGCAAGAGCTGCCCAGCTTCACTCTCATGGTGGTTGAGAGTGCACCCCACGTCACTGACACCTCCAGGCCTGCCAGGTAGCTGCACTTGACTTGCGTAGTCTGGGTCTCAGAGTCGGGCTGGGTTAAGATGTAAATGATTAACACTGTGGGCACAGGGAAGTTAAAACTTCCGCTTAGGGAGAGGAGAAGGGCATTAAACCGTTCTGACCTGGGAAAACACCTGCTCTGTGCTGCCCTATCCTCTGAAGGTGCAATAGCAGAGGCTGGTGTGGTCCAGCAGCGGCTCAGGCTGGGGCTGCCAGCTCCTCCTGTGATATGGAGGCAAAACCATCAGCACAGCAGCCTGCCCTTCTCCTGCCAGCGAGTCGGGCAGGACTTCAGCCCGGGGTTCAGCCCATCTGCCAGCTCTGATCACACCAGTTTCTAGCCCAGCACATCAATGTAAGCTGCACTGACCTCATCTTACATTAATACCTTGGGCCATGAGGTGCTGTGATTGAAAACCCTGATCCAGTTTCACTTAGCAGGTGTGCAGCTGTGTGCGGGAAGGCAGCAGCCACGTCACCTGCGTTTGTCCATTGAGACTTTCAGATGGCTCTTCAGCACCTTCCCCAAACCAGCTTTGTGGTTAGCAGAAGCCCTCATATGTAGAACCTCCTCTGAGATAATTGTAAAAAACTTTACAACGTATGCAGAACCAAGTGCTCCAAAATGGAAAGGTAAGCTTCTAAAGTCGTAAGGACATTTAAAAATGGTGAGATCCAACAGGGCATCCTGTAGATATATTTTTCTTTAAGTTTTTATGTTCTTCCCTGCAACCTGGGGTCTGTGAATCAGCTCAGCAAGAAAATATGAAATCTGAGATTCTCATATAAAGCTAGAACACCAAATGTTACGTTACTTGTTGTAAACTCTGTAAAGGCTTGTGGAAATTACCTGTGAAAATACCATATGCCTTCTAAGAAGTAACTGATTGTATGCAGTGAGGAGTAAAGAACTTCTCTTAAACAAAAAGTGATTTCACATTTTATTAACAAAGTCCACTTGCCTTTTGATGTTTAAGGACTATTCTATAACTGAAAAAGCAGGTTAGATTTAATTAAGTCCCTTGGCTCAGACTTGTTACTTGGGGCAACGCTGTAAACACTTGGCAGAGACTCTGAACTATAATAGCAGGTTTATTAAAAAAAGAGTTTGGTCACATATGAGAAAGCAGGGAGTCTGATAGGAAGTTCATGGGGAACCTACCTCTGTTCTGCATAGCCTTTATCTTTTTTTTTTTTTAGTGTATGCAGAATAAAGATGTTTAAAAGCTTTTCGTTTCCCATCCTTTGCCTATCTTACCTGTGAGTTAATGAGTTGAATTCTCCGTTTGAGAAGAAAATTTACACTTGAAGATTGTGTAATAGTAGGAACAAAGCCACCAAATTCTTCAGCTCAGCTTTGTGCCTGTCCATATGGAGGGTACCTTGTAGTTCTTGCTAAAATGGCAAGGGAAGGTATCTGACACAAAGGAAGCTATTTCTGAAATTAAATAAGGTATTTATGCCATTGTAGTTAATTTACTTTGCCTTTATAAACAGAGTTCTCCATATGAACAGTCATGCTGGGAAAGGATTTTTTTCTGGTTTTGTTTAAAACAGTTCCAGACCAATGGTGACCAGAAAAAGGTGTTGTCTGTCTTGAAATAGGTGAAAATATTGTGCATTTCAACCCAAACCTCAGTGGAGTATAACTTCCTATCCAGCCATGCCTCAGCCATCCATGGCTGCTCTGACCAAAGAGCTACAAAAACAACTTTCCACTGATCCTTTCTAGACCTCCCTCTACCTACATTCCCAAAACATCCTTGTTGAATGCCATAGGTCTGCAAGGTGTTTCTCTGCCCACGACAAATAGTATTTTGGGAAAGGTGGTGGGCATTTGGGTCCTGCCCCTGCACTGCTGGCAGAGTCCTTGAGTCTTTGCATGTGCCTCTGGCTTGTTAAAGGGGCTGCAGAGAATGTGAGGATCTCACTCAATTTTTAATCCTTTTTCTGAAGTCTTACAGGACGAGGACTGAAAATGGATGCTGTCTTACCCTACAGCTGAATGAGAAAAGGGGAGGAAAGTTAAAGTCTGTAACACAGGAAAGTAATCCACGTTCTTATTTAACTCTCATGTTTTACAGATACACTACAACCCGGCTTGAGTGGTCACTCCATTTCAAGGCAATAATCATGCCACTGTGAGTCTCATCAACAATTTATTTTCCTTGCTTAGCCCATATCTGAAATACTGAGGAGGGCCAGCCAGGAGAAAAGACTCATTAGCTCTCCCAGATGAACAGGTAAGCGAAGATTTCATTTCCATTACCCTGTCTGACAGCAGCCACCCCTTAGTCTGGCTCCTCTGCCCACACACATGTAAACAATGGGAGGGGTACCATGTAAAACAGACTTTCAAAGCAAAACACCAAAAAAGTCAAGAAAGAAAAAGACAGTCTAATTCAACCAAGTAAACAGGAGACACTGAGAAAAATGTATCGTAATAAGAGGATTAAGCACCTGGAGGAAGTAAGGTCATGTGCAAAAAAACCAAGTAAGCTATGAAATATAAGTGCTTTATGACTTGTTTAAAGGCAAGGGGGTGTGCACTAAAATATGTGTTCTTTTTCTCCACCCCAAGTGTGATAACTAGCAATGAATTAACTTATAAAATGTATATAATCAATAAAATGAAGCTTAGAAATAGGAGTGTTGTGCCCCACTAGACCCATCTTCTTCTTAGTCCCTCTTAGATGGTAAGAGAGGAAGAGAGGTGATAACTCTTGGCCCTTCCTCAGTGTACCACTGAGCGTATTTAGAACTCTGGATGTTGACCAGCCTCCCTCTGCTGTGTCTCCTCCTCCCTTGACTCCCAGAAATCCACCACGTGAGCCTCACTGATGAACCACATTTATTCACAACAACTACTGTTGCCACATAATGGCAATAAATAGACTATGGAACTTGCTGGAAGGTCTTTCTGTGCCTGCCGTGTGTAAGTTTCATCACGCAGTCCATGAATAATGCCAGGAGTTACAGTGGCTTCTAACTTGGAAGGTGACTTTGTTTTATTTGCTTGCTACCGAGGTAAAGTTTGTTTGGACCAGCTTAGTAACAAAATGCACTTAGGTATTTTCAAGTCTGGGTCTTTTGGGGTGATGGGGTGGCATCACAGGGACAGCTTTCATGTGCTAGAGGTGTAGAGCTGAGGTCCTTCTGATTCTTCATCAGGGCAGCTGGTGTGGTGGGAACAGCGTTGTGTGGGTCACTCTCAGTCCTCCCTCTGTTGGTTTTTCATTTTCTTTGGTAAGTGTGGTTTATTTTAAGGTGTGATTTATTGAGAACATGTGTGCTTCATTTGACAGAGGTAGCGGGAAAGGCCGTTCTCTGGTCTTCAGGCTGTTTTCTTACATCCAGTTTGGTTTTCTGTCGTTCTTTCATGCAGATGAAAGTTGGAAGAAAAGGAGAGTAGTTATGTAAAACTCATTTGAATATTATGTACTTGTGGAGCTGATTTTCTGTTGCCATGAGCCTTCCACTCAAAATCTCCCCCCTTACTAGGGCAAAACCCTTCCTTGATTCAGAGAGGACTTGACACAGAAAAAGTTCCATCTAGTTTTTGGAAACTTGTTTGTTATTTTTTCCCTTTATTCTGCTTCTATTTCCCTTCTGTTTCTGATGGATGCGGGATGCAGCTGTCTCATCCATGTGACAGTATTGTGTAATTCTGCCCCTTTGAGCCTGACTTGCTCTCATTCGTCTGTGACCAGCTGAATTCAGGACCTTCAGATTCCCTTCTGCGTGCTCCAGCACGCTATGAAGATTTGTTGCCCCAGTGGATACTGAACAAAGGTTGCAATGTTTACCAGCAAAGGGATTGTTTTTACAGCTCTGGATGGTGTGTAGCACCCTAAAGGCCAGAAAAAAGACCCAAGAAGCAAAGCTTTCACCTTGAGAGCATCTGAGCATCTCCTAGGAGTTTCCATCTCTTCAGAACCCGCTTCCATAACATGAGTTTCATGGTTTCATTCTGTCTGATTTCCATGCAAAGGTAGAGATGCCAGCCTGGTTCCAGGAGCGCCTTAAACAATAACCCAGGAAAAACAGAGGGGGCAGTTCTGTGTCAGGGCTTACTGCATGGAAAGAGAGAGGGACAACAAGCAGTGGCCTGGTGTGTGGGTGTCTCTGCAGATGATGATGATGGCAGCAGGGTCCCACAGAGCTGTGTAAGCTGCTGAAGTTGAGCAGGAAGAAGCAATCCAGCTGAGCACTGCTCAGGAGTGGCCATCTCTGCACAATGTTCAGCTTCAAGTCACCCTGGCTAGCCTGGTTACCTTCTGCCTGAATTATCTTGGCTAGAGAAACTTGTGGTACATTCATTGTATACCCCAGAGATACAAGTCAAGGCCTCTGCAATACTACTCACTGGCAAAGGCCATTTCTGGACATAACTACAAATATTTAGTATGGGGTAAATTATAAATCAGCCTTCTCCAACACCAACCAGAAGTGAATGCTTCAAATGAAGATGGAGATTGCCTGGTCTGTTTTTTACCCCATGAATATTAGGATTGGAAGCAGGGCAACAGATAATTGTTAGTGTTCAAGCACTGCAGTTGCAGTTGCTATATAAACAATGCTAACATTGCTGACTTTTATACACAGCTTTCCATCTGCAGATTTCAAATCTCTTGTATATTACAATTTTCTGTAATTTCCTGGCATAACCTGTCTGAAACAAAAGCTACAAGCCCTGAAATAACATTTGATATTACAGAAAACAACTGGTGTATTTTTGCAATAAAATGTTTGTGTAGGAATGAATTATGTGTGATCTATTCTGCGTACTTCACCATAGTAACAAAATGAATTGGTTTCTTAGAAGCCAGCAAGCAAGAAGGCTTCTTTTGAGCTGCCTGACCTCTTTCGCAGCACTGGAGATGTCAAATATTCTTCAAATGCAACATTCAGCTAAACTGCCTGTCAATGCAGCACCCTTCCAAAGCAATTCAACCTTTTGCTACTTGTTTGTTTCTGTTTGAAGAAGGGGTTTCAATTTTACATCCAATGTCAAGTCAGTTTGATTGTGAAAGAGATGTGAGAAGAGATTCCTTCCCTGACCTTCTCAAAAAATATTAGCTTTGAAAGTAACAGAAGTATATAAATGCTCCAAATGGAGGGGCTGTACCCTGTAGCTGATAAATAAACTGCTAATTTTTTGAGGTAAGAAATGGATGACTCCAATGCATAACCAGGCAGACAGAGGCTTTTGCAGTATGAGATGCACTCACTAATGATTCCAAGCTCTTTCAGAGCAGGCATTTTCAAACCTTACTTATATTTCACTGAATATTTAATGTCACAGTTCTGCCAGAAGCCTCTGAAAATAGGGAGACTTAAAAGCCATCAGTCATTCCTTAGCAGAAGGAAATTGATGATTTAGAAAGTTTCTCTTTATCATGTTTCAGTGTGACCTTGAGGAGTGCTAGCAATGTCAGACATGCCCTTGTGGTGCCTGTAGAGGCAGTTTAGAAGTCGTGGTTGGTGGTATTTCACCTGAGCACAGTTAACTGCAAGCATCTGTCAGGGTTTGTCAACCTCCAACCAATATGTCCTTAAAGACTAACCACCTTAGAAGTGGTGTTAGAGAGCACACGGTGGAGCCTTTCCTTAAGTAGGTTTTGACGTCCTTGCTTTGCTGTGGTCAGCAGGGCCCTCAGCGTTGGTTTGGAGAGCAGCACCCCAGTCAGGAAGCGTTTCCAGTGAGAGGTGGCTGGCTGCTTCCTTCTGATCTCTTCTTGTCCTCTTTTCCAAATGAATTTTCCAAATCGAGCTCTGGATTTCAAACCCATCCTTTAAGCAGAAAAATCTGGAATCTGGAGAGAAAACAAACAGCAATATCTTGTGGGTTTGGGGTACCAAAAAGAACTTTCTGTGCTCAGTTTGTAGGTGGTGGTGCGTGCATGAGCACAGAAATGCAGGCTGAAGTGATAACTTGCCAGTGGTTCAGTATAGGGATTTCAGTAACGTTGCCTTTCCCCATGTCCAACCTCCCTCTGCATCACCCAGTCCCTCCTGTATCAGAGATGGGTTGAGGGGATAAAAAATGGATGGATTTGTATGTATTTATGCATTGTTTTCCCTGTTCTAATAACTGCTTTGCAAAAATGAACAACAGTTAAGGAGGAAGGCGAAAGTATGAGGCATCCTCACTTGGCAGATATTCTTAAGTTAGCTTTGATGGAAATATTTGTACTTTGCTTCTGAGAGAGGCTCAGGAATACATCTATTTATGTTGCAACTCCCTTGACTTGAACTGGCAGATGATCATAGATACCACAGAACAAAATTCAGCTGGTGTAATTTGAGAAGAAATTCTGCAGATTGAAAATACCCTCTAATTCTCCCCTTAGAAGAGCCCAGAAAAGGCATTTGGTGCAATCTCCTACCTCTCAAAACCAACACAGTTGCAAGTGATGGGTTTGAATGGAAGTCCCAACAGCAATATTTGTCTCCAGTACTGCAGAACTGTTGAGATAAAAATCTGACAAATTTCCCAATTTCGTTAAGTTCTGGTAAGGCTGCCAAGATGCGCAAAACTTGAAAAATCAAGGATTTTCTTTCTCGTGTTTTTATACAAGTCAATGGCTTATCCCATTTGATTCAAAAGAACTTTTATGGGAGCATTTTGAGATTCCAGGATGAGGTAAAAGCGTGACCACATGTAGACATGCTGGAGAGCTCTGCCTTTTGTATTCAGTGACTTTTACCAGTATTTACAAATCTGGTTGCATTTTATTGCACAATTGATTTTAAAATATGTATATGTCCAGGAGCTCTTTCCTATGATCATCGGTGAGAAACATCCCTGAAGTGTTTGATGAAGAGGCAAAGCGTTCAGGGCTCTTCACACACACAGTTAATTTTCTTCTTAAGAAGAAAGCACCAGGCCTTAAGGGGTTTTAAAATGCACTGGGGACAAGAAAGACAAAAACCAATGGCCAGAAGCTGAAGCCAAGATGAATCCAAATGAGGAGATTTTAATAGTGAGTCAGTCATCCAGAGAAATGACGATTTGCCAACTCTTAATGTCTTCAGAGAGAGAGCGTGTCTTTCTAGAAGATGTGCCATACTAACAGTACAGTTTATTCAAAAGTGGGTTAATTGTGTGAAGTATAATGACTTGTAAAATAAAATCTGTATCAGAGGATCTGCCTAATGGTCCTTTGCCTTTAGTTTTGTGAGGTTTATCTTAAAAGGGTATTGCTTTTCTTTTCATTTTTCCAACTCTTCCACAGAGTAGGTCAAAGAATTTTAATTCCATTCCTTACAGATTTCTACCTGGAAAATGAAGCCATTGAGCAAAGCAAGAGTCATAACAGCAACTGAAGTGATAACAGTTTGCAGTTAGTGCTCGGCCAGTGGGAACTAATTCACTCATTCACAAAGCTACAAAGCTGCTGTCGCTATCAAACAGTTTGTGATTAGATCCACTGACAAAGGTGAAGGGTTTGATAGTCATAATTTAATCCTCTTCTATCAATTCAGCAAGACAGTCTCTAAATCACAGAGTCCATTTTTTGTGAGGTTATCCTGAATTTATAGTCAAAACCGTTGCCACAACATTTGAAAATACATATTGCTAGGTGGTTGTTATAGCACAGGTCGTGCCCATGTGCGTACCTCACCTGAATGGCCTCTCTGCCAAAGGTGTGTGTAAAGTTATCTCTGTGTGCACCGGTGCACACATGTGTATGGAATTAATAAATATGGGAGTGGAAGGGAAGAGTGTTGTTGGTGGAACGTGAGCATGTGGATGTGTGGTTTGTTCAGCACTATTTCTGCGAGTCCCACACATCTGTGCACAAGCCACTACTGCCTCCTGCTCCTCTTGTGTAGCTTCATGAAGACTCATAACATTGACGTGGCATCTGCAAAGAGAGGCTCAGGGAGTCACTGGGTGCCCTGCTACCAGGTGATACTTGTCAAGAGCTCGTCTTCCCCATTCAGGTGTGTTCTGAGAGTTAAAACACCAGTAATGACACACCTACAGAACATTATCAGCATCATTCACTCATTCAGAGCACCTGAATTTGAGAAGTCTGGATATTAGTTTGGCTTTGGCTGTGCCTTAGGGCATACATGATCATATGTAAGTCACTTAATTTCTCTGAATTCATATTATTTTATTTATAGGACTGGATGCTCTTGGTTTACTCTGCCCTACTTCTCCCAGCTCTTGTGAACTGCTACACTCATGTGTCTTCATGTGGAGGTAGTTTCAGGAAAGCTATGTGGTTTCATTATTGCCTGTATAAACAGAAAGCAATGCCTGTATTTTGGCTGGTAAAAGTGAAGCAACAATGATCGGAGTTTTTATTTTGCATGTTTTAAGGCAGTGTATCATATATCCATGCTCCATTATTTTTTATATCTTCTTTTCAAGCATCTCAGTTGGTGCTGCATGTGCTTAACCCCTCTATGCTCACCAGGAATTGTTCCAAAGTTCTTAACCTAAGGCTGTCAGTGCAGGGAAATGGTGTAATCTCCCCAGGTTATGGAAGGGTTACAAACCCAGTACCAGAAATTCTCAGATATCTTCTCACTGCTGTTGCAAAAGATATTTGCTTAAAAGTCCCTTTGCCTGCCAGGAAGAAAATTTGGAGGAGAGATGAACTATGTTTTTGCTCCAGCAGTAGTGGAAGAAACCTAAGTTATATCCTAGAGGTGAAAGGGCCAATACAACAAACAAACAAACAAAGTAAATAGTGCTTATTGCTTTGAGAAATCTCATCATTTTGGAGCTGATTTCAATGATTTTTAAGCAGCTGCAGGCGCAGGGATGCTCTTCCTTTGCTGAACAGATGATATATCAGTTTTAAATCAGTTCCCAGCTGATAGGGAAAGGACTGCAATCTGCTTAATAGTGCCGTTGCTGCAGACAAGTAGACGTCATTTCTGAAGGAAAAATATTGGGAACACTATTTCCTGAGACCAAAGGAGACAGACAGACCTGCAGCCATAGCTTATATCTGGGAGCACCATGTCGTGTGCGCAGACTTCACCCCACAAGAGTGGCCTTGAGAGCACAGCCACAGCCGGTGTCAGCTCTCACCTCATGCATTTTATGTGCTGTGGAAGCCACGGCTTTATTCCCGCCCTGGTCCCCAACCTCTGCCAGCGCCGCTTTCTCGGAAGGCTGGAGCAGCAGCACACAATGCACAATAAAACACCTCTCTCCCTGTTTCTTCCCACAGACCAGCCATTGAGCACTGGTTAGGAGCCATTAGCACCCCGTTCAAACAATGTAAATGCTATGAGAACTCATTGTTTTTATAAAGATCGCATGCAGTCTGTTGCCAAGCAGCCTACGCAAATATTTAAAGCCTGCCTCTTTCTTCACACAGTTTAAAAACAAAACAAAAATAACAAGGCTTTTACTTTGTAAAGGCTGAGGCGGAATTAACCTCTTCCTGCACGAGTACCAGACACTGAGATGATGGAATTATTGACGTGTGCATGCGTTCCACGGGGATGATGCTGGAGAGGACGTGACTTGGAGGCTGGCTGTGTATTTATATATGTATTGTTATAAATTTTGCCAGTACGAGGCAGGTCTTTCCAAGTCCCTCCTTTCTTGACAGGTAACATTTTTCTGGCTAACCCTAATGGAACTGCCTGATTTCTAAGGTTTACCTCCTCATCCCAAATATCTCCAGGGTCCAGGCCCACCTAGGAAGAATGGCCACATTTGATCATGATTTTCTCTCTCTCTCCACTTCTGCTGTCGTTCGTATCTCAACACATGCTCAGCTGCTTTGCTGAAATCGTCAGACAGGAACAATGTCCATTCTGTCAAAATGTTATAGGAGTGCCAGTTCTAGATTTCTGTGTAGAAACTTGGAAGTAGACACACATTTAAAAATACTTGTTACTATTTTTTCCTCCTATCACACTTCAGTCTCACCAATATGAGTTATCAGGCTAGGTTTTTCTGTCTCTGGGAACAGTGTCCAGGCACAGAGCTGTCTAGTCAGGCAAGAATTATCATCGGTATCACAGTGGGTAGACTTCATGAAAAAACAGACCAAGTACAAATATAAACAATGGCTCGAATCCCAGCGGCACTTTTCCATAGGAACAGGCCTCCATACAGTGTGTACCTTTGTGTGCAACTGCAGTACTCAGGAGGAGTAATTTCCCAGCCAAATGAAGCCTTTATCAGTGACTCCAGGGTCTGATTGCCAAGGAGACAACTATGATCTGTGAGGAGTCAGGATTATGAAGGTAATTAACATGCCCGTAAGATCTGCCTCAGAAGTTTGCCATTCATTCATGCCACACATACCTATCCCATAAGAAAAAGACTGTTTTCAGGACATTTTCTGACCACCTCTTTCTTGCATTTGATATCTGAGGTTCATTTATTATTCTGCTTTTTGAAACCAAAGTTTCGTGTTCAGAGCAGAATCACATAAATGTGATCTGAGCTCCCTGAGGTTGTAAAATTTCATGATACATCTCATATAAATTCTAAATCAATTCCTCCAAACTGATTTCAGAATTGCCTGAAACACCACTTAGTGTGGCCTGACCTATTTTTGCTAGACAAACTTTAAAACTGGTTGGAAAGTATCCCCATTTTAGCAATGACCTTGTTATTTATAACCAGGTCTTGATCCTATAATATCTATTCATTATAATAATTTTCCTCAAAATGTCATTTATCCACAGTTTCATAAGGACATAAAGTCCTGCAACTTGCCTAACTAAGGCAGAACGGAAAGACTTTATTGTGGTTTCTTATCTTGGCTCTCTATAAAAATGCAAATACCTACAGCTAATGTGTCTGATGGGATTATCAGGGTGGTAACATCAATTATATGCATAACTGTTTTCTGCATCGAGACATTAATCTGTAAAAGCACAAACAATGTTCAAGATTTATCTTACTTTTAAATGTATTTACCGACTGTGATTTACTATATTGCCTTCTGTGAGAACCATAGGACGTTAGACAAGTTTTTCTTTTGTTGCCAGTTTGCTTCACCTGTGGTTCTCATGCATTACTAAAGAGATTTGCAGTACACACAAATAAAAAGGATCATTTAAACTCGCAAGAAGCAACTGAAAGTAACCAAGTAGGAGTTATTTAGAATAATTTGGGTTGCAAGTGACCTTTAAAGGTTGTCTAGTCCAAACTCTCTGCAATGAGCAGGGACAACTTGAACTAGATGAGACTGCTCAGAGTCTAGTTCAACTTGGGCCTTGAATGTTTCCAGGAGCAGGGCATCCACCCGCCTCTCTGGGCAACCTGTGCCAGTGTTTCACCACACTCACTGTAAAAAATGTCTTCCTTATAACTATTCCAAACCTACCTTCTTTTAGTTTGAAACCATTACTCCCTGTCCTATTGCAAGAGGCGCTACAAAAAAGTTTGTGCCTCACCATAAATGTCCTTCCTGGCCTTAAAACCTGCAGCTCCTTAAGAAATGGCTTGCACTGCAGTCGGGGGATTGAAGATGAATGCCTGCGTGTCTGGTGGCTCATGTGCCGTCTGACCGCCACGGGCAACACGAACGGCAGCGAAGCAGCACGTTTGAGTCCCGAGGGCTGATACAGAAAATCTCCTTTAATGCCCTCCGTGGTTCGAGGCCCCGCGGGGGACCCTGCGCCGCGCCGCTGCCGCCTGCGGTGCGCTCACGGCGGGCAGCGCCGAG
>VZTA01006292.1:318868-405247 GCA_013398855.1 Mohoua ochrocephala | reverse complement strand
GCCCTGGGCACCGCTGCCCTCTCCTGGCGCCTGCCCGCATCTCGGGGTGAGCCGTGCGCTCTCTGGGGTGGGTGGGAGCGTGACAGGGGCCGCACGGGGCAGAACAGAATGGGGTTTCCTGGATATAACCCAATTTACCGGTAACTACAAGGGAGTGTGAAAAACTGCGGCAATAAAGATGGTTTTAGTGCTTCCCTGCTTTGGGGGACCAGTCCCACCCATGCTCCCCTCCCCACCTTCTTGCACTCTCCGGCGGGACATGCCGGGGTGCCTGCAGCCTGCTGTCCTGCACCGAGGAAGGCAGTAAATGGGAGAGCTTTTCATTAGTTAGAGCCCTTAATTTGGGGATTGTGTAAAGCTTTTTCCCATTCCTGTAGTTAACCTGAAACCTCTAACACATGCACTGCCAGTCTCAGTGGAAAACAAATCTGTATGTTGAGTGTTGCAATGCTCCACAGAGACATCGGGGAGAATTTGTCAGCCCTGGACCCTAGAGATGCACAGGGCCTTTTTATTATTTCGACTTCGAGCAGTCATTTGTGACTGAGTCAAAGAGAGCATAAAACTGTCACGTTTTCCAGGCACTTTGCATAGGCACCTTTGCCTGTACGAGATGCAGGGACCTCAGAGTAGGGCACTGCAGATCGGTCCCCTCTACTCAGCCTCTGAAGTGCAGGAATTCAATTTTTACCACATCTTTTTTGCCGCATCTCTCCCTTTTCTCATCCGTCTCCATTCCCGGGGGACTTCTGAGGGTACAAGAATGCTGCACACCTGCAAAACATTCGTCGTCTTTCTCTGCAGCCAAGCCCACGTTCAAGGTTCCTGCCCTGGCTGGGGCAACTTTCCCTTGCAATACAGGGAATAAAGCAAAGAGAGAGAGGAAAGTCCTTCAAGCCTTTCTCTGGCCAGGGGTGGAACCACAGGAGCAGGAGCAGCCTGAGCATTCGAGAAAGATCAGAGGAGAAAGGGAGAAAAATTCCAAGTGTGGTACATGGCTCTTGCGAGCGCCTCACAGACTTAACCTGCTGAGTGGTGAAAGAAATGTTCTCTACTCCTTCTGTTTTTATTTTCCTTCTCAGGGAACTTTGCATAGCTGGAGGAGGAAAAGAAAAATAACTGGTTTAGATATTATTTCAGTACTTTAATTTCTGTTTCAAAGAATCCAATTTATTAGCAGGAGTACCTGAGATTATACTCACGAAACAAATTCTCAAAGGAAGCCTCACCACCTAGGTGTATTTTTCATTATACAATAAACTCTGAACTCCACCAAAGGTGTTTTCTCGTAATGTTAAACTCAGTGCCTGACAATTATTGTCCAGCTCCATTTGGTGCCAGAAGTGCATTCAGTGGAGAAGTAATAAATCCTTTCATGCTGTTTAATAAAACGAGAAAATGTGTTGCTCACACTTGGATGCTAGACTTTATTACACAAACACAGCTAAAAAAATAAATGGAGTATTTCCTGTTTAGAAGTGCCTACAAGTCACATGATGTTGATTTTCTCCAGGTGTTGCAAATCTAAATGAAATTTTCACTTAAGTTATTCTTAAAGAAGTGAGTTATTTCAAAATGCAATAATCAACATGTTGTTAAAGGTGCAAAAACCATTGTAAAAACCCCCAAAACATTCATTGTGCTGTAATGAAATTAGATGTGGAGCACTGCGGTTGCCAAATTATTCAAGATATTTGTGAGACACTTTGCCATCCTCTTGAGTGCTTTTCTGAGTTTCTACTGAGAGAAAAAAAAAAGCAAGGAAAAATCCTATGAGGGCCGAGAAATGCTTTCAACTCCTCGGTTTGTTTTGTCTCTTTGTAGGGAGCTGGGGTTATTCTCTGCTCTGGTGGCCTGGTCTTGGTTAGAGGTGCCACTGCCACTGTAAAATAAATGCCTGACAGAAATAAATATCTTCATCAAGGTGAAAGCGCTATGTGAGAACTGCTCCTTAAGCAGGATTGTCTGTTCCTTCATTTTCACTCATTTAAATGAAAGAAAAAGTCAGCCACACATTGTCTTTTAATAGATGGATCCTTCGGTTTTGGATGTGTTCCATGCTGCTCACACTCGCACAACCCGTGTGAACCTCATCCAGTGACGCTTTGAAGAACGTGATGAATATCTGTCATGCATGCCTCATTCCTCCTCTCTCTTGCCTTCCATTTACAGGCTTGTGTGGGCGAGTCTCTCCCCTTTGGGGACTTGGTGGGGAGCATTTAGAGGTGCTCAATAGTCTGCATTTCTGTGGGAGACACGGAGCAAGCAGCACTGAGCATTAGGACGGGTCTAGCATCTTGCTGGAGTTTCTCCCACAGCTTCTGAACAACCACCAGAGTGGAGACTCCTGCCCAGAGTAGTTCTATGCACACTGTAAATTCCCTGCACACCTGAGAAGGATGTATCTCACCCCAAAACTTCAGAGACGTCTAGACAAATTCTGAGCCCCAACCATCTGTTGTTCCCATCCATGATAATTTTTTGATATACCATTATATGAACTTACCATTGTCTCTTTTGCATTTAATAGCTGGAGTTGAATCTCTCTTCTGTTAATCTCTTGCTCAAATCTTTCCCAGTTTAAAATGGCTGAGCACACTTAGACCACTGGGGTTAATTACTCCTGTTGGTGTTTCTTACAGGAAAAAGCAGATCTCTATCATTGGGCGGCTCATGCCTTTTCTGTAGACCGACATTAACCTGAATATCCACAAGAGGCACTGACACTGCACCTCTATAAATGTCAAAGAACAACAGTGCTTTAGATACCATCCAAAAAGCTCTTGTACCTGAAAGAATGACTCAAAGAGCCATGATTTCATAGACAATAAAACAGGTCAGAAGTGACTGCAAATACTTTCCAAATGATGAGAACTTTGTATCAGGCCCTCAGAGCACACAGAGTTTCTTTACCAGCTTGACCAGCTGATGACACTGCAGCCACCAGAAGAGGTGGGATCACCCTGTCCACCCACCCCTCCATTTTGCAGGCCAGCACCTGCAGTCTACATGAGTCAAGGAACACACCCATCGGAAAATTATTGGGCTTTTTGGAGGATTGTTTTTGGTCTAGATCGCTTTGCTGATGCAGTTGGCCAAACAATGTGGTTGGTTGCTGTGCTGGGGAAGCGTGGCAGGGAAAAAAGGTGGCACATGCCTTTTTAATAACAGTGCAGTCATCAGAGGGCCAGAAAGGCTTGTGAAACCATCTCATAGGGTTTTGCAAGCCTAGCGTGCTGTGCTTCTCCCTGGGGTCCTTTTCTCCCAGAGGCCCCAGTTCAACGTTGCAGTTAAATGACTGAATTTCAAGCCCGTGAGTAGTTCCCAAGGCATTTCATATTTAATTTCAATTTAATTGTATTCTTAAATTTAATGATAAGCATAGATTTACTTGCATGTGCAGAGTTAGGTATGCACTCATGTCCTTCTCAGGAGGAATATCACAGTTGCATGTATGGAAAAAAGTAATTGGTTTTTCCTAATGGGTGATTCCATTGGCTCATTAGTTGAGAGATGATTTATTCACTCTTTCTCTTTACTGACAGCAGCAAGTTTCCTTCCACCTGGGTGTAACTCCAGGACTCAGAACTTTCCACTTAACTCCCTCTGCAGATTTAGTCAAACTCTTTCTTATCAGAGTTGGTCTCACAAGAGGGTTTTTGTTGCTTAAAAAATTTCCAAACTCAGCAGGATCAAATGTAGGCTTTTAAATCTGCATTTGAGCTCCTCCATACACTTTGGGGGCTGTGAGCTTCCCACGTCATTTCCAATGAGAGATAAAAAAGAAAACTTCTGAGTCTCTCCCTATGACTGTGGGGACCAGAAGGACCACTTTGCAGCAGCCCTTTTTCCTGTTGGGCAGCGGGGTCATGGCACAATGCAGAGAACATCTCTGTAACCTTGTGAGGTCAGATGAGCACAAGTGACGCAGGGAACAGTGATAATAATAGAAAAAGAAAGGTGAAAATAGTTGGGATTTAAAAGGGATTGCAAAGACACTCCAGGAATACTAAATATTGGTATTACACAATTAAGTGAAACCTTCTGCTGGTCTAAAATATATATTAAAAAAATCGGTCTGTCTGAGTTGAAGTGTGATGCCATGCTGCTTACATTATTTATGAATAGTAATTGGAAACAGGACATCTGCAGAAATTAACCATTAACTGTTGAGCACTAAAATCTCTAATTGAGTTTGTAAGCACTTAATGGCACAGTTAACCTTAAACATAGCTCAGTGCATGCACTACCTGGTTAACATTGGTTAATAACTCTAACAGCTGATAATATTTCACACCCATGAGAGCACCAGATTAGCAAGAGACTTGCTGGAATGAGCTCAGCTTGCTGCTCTTTTGGACCACAGACGTAACAGCTTAACCTTTCTGAACTTAACCTTTCTGCTGTAACTGGTCTTTTTGGGTTTTCTTCCTCCCAGACCTGCGCATGATGAGAGCACCCCTGCACGTGTGGCTTGGTGAACTGCAGACACTGCCGTGTCCTTGGAGCACTTCGTGGCATAGCAGCAGATGGAAGCTGCATGGATAGTGATAGATAAATCCCCCTCAGGTGGGCTGGAAGAAATGTCTGTGCCTTGAAGTGTCCTTGAAAGGGAGTGACACTGTAAATTACACAAGAAGGGCAAATTCCTTCCCAAAGTATCGATGGGAACTGGAGAGATCAAAGCTGTGAGGAACAGCCCTCTACATGCTTGACTGGGGATTCATTCATAAAGCTTTACCCCACATCCTCTTCCATTAAACCTTGTGCCCAGGAAACCCTAGGACTGTGCAGCCCAGGCAGAGCAGCTCGGGAAGGACAATTTCAAAAGTGTGGGTGGTTTAAAGTGATTGGTGCAAGGGGCAGAGCTGACAAGCAGGTGGAAGAACTGTTGTTGAAAAAGCACATAATTCTTTGGCAGCAATGAAAAGTAAAACTTGGCAAGTGGATTCAAGGGTCTAGCGCTGTCAGCCTTAGGTGTCCTAATTCAGAGGCTTGTAAACAAAAAATACTCTGTTACTGCCAACTTCCGGCACATCTCTTAGCGAATTAAATTTGTGGATGTTCCAGAAGAAGTATGTACATGTACATATATACGTGTGTGTGTATATATATATAGATATATATATTTTTTTTTAAGAAGCAGAACCCCTAAATGTGAATTGAATACATTTTTGAAGAGACTCACAAATCTCAGCTGCAGACCTGTGCTATTTGTAGCACGAGTGTGCCAGTTCCTCTGAGGCTGGCATTCACCTGGAGAAAACCAGGTGAGGTCAGCACCTTGGGTTGTCCCGAGGGCGTCCCTGCAGAGCCCAGGCAGAGCTGTGTGCTGCTGCCCTCGCCCACTGATGGCAGAATGAGGAGCAGCGACGAGAAGAGTTTGTGCAGACCTGCCCCTGTGCAGCAGGGCGTGCTGGATTGCCAGCAGCAGGAGGATGCGCAGCTGGGAGGGCAGCCTCGCCCTGTCCTGTCTGTCCTGTCCTGTCCCGCGCTGTCCTGGGCTGTCCTTGGTGCTCCCCAGGCAGCAGCGCAGCCGTGGCACAGCCCGAGATCGCAGATCTTCGCCTTTTGACGGCAACTGCTCTTTTATGGCTGTGACCTGCAGCGTGTGCCTGAAGCCAGGAAATGAAAACCACCTTCTTTTCTCAATTTACTCACTTGCCTTAAAAAATCGTGCTTGTTCTTACAAACCCTTCTTTTATATAATTTTCATTAATAGTGCTTAACATGACAATGACTTTGACGATAATTGCCCGTTTTTCTGGCTGCTTTTGTGGTACATGAAAATTCACAATAAGCAGGTACAGATCGAGCCTTTGAGCTAGCAGATGTCTCTGAAAACAATTTTTCCTGTGCACTTATGATAGAAATTCTCTAGCATTTTTTGTACTTACCAAAAAGTTTTGCAGACGAAGATAAATAAAACAAAAACCGCAGCTCCGTGCAATGTGGGGTTTGGATTTAAAGTAAATCTTTCTCCCATGCAGAGATTTAGCCCCTCCGAGGCTGCTGTTTTGTCACCTTTTACAGCCTCGTCTCCTAGGCACCCTCAGAGTTTACTGCAGCTGACATGGCTTCCTGTGGACTTTCGCCTACGCGCTGCCCTCAGGTACCTGCAGGAGTTGATCGCTTTGCAGCCATTACTCTTTCCCTATTTTCCCATGTGTTTTTACGGCAACTTGCGGTGATTTTCTAGACTAGCTGGGGTATCTGGGGCTTCTTTGTGCCTTTGTTAGATGTTTTGTTTTTCTTTCTTTTTCCCCAATGGCAGTTATTTTATTACATCCCAGCCTGTGTCTCCAGGCCTCACGCTCTGGGATTCTTGTTTGGTTTTCTCATGGAGCAGCCCTTTTCCCTTACCATTTCCCTGATGCCTTGTATTGCATTTTTATTACAGCAGAGGCTGTGTCTACAGGTCCTTCAGGCTATTTGTTCTGAGACTTTTATTGGATTCTCAATAAATATGTTTGCCATTGGGGGTCCTTAGCTGGTTTCCTTACCTATTTTTATTGAAGCTGTGCTTCCAGACAAAATGTTAACCAGCTATTTCAACAGCAATCTGGTTTCTCTTCTGAGCTCTTGCACAGTTTCTTACATGTTTGCATTGGCTGAGCTACATCTCCTGCTTTTTTTTTCTTTTTTTTTTTTTTATATTTCCCTCATGTTTAGGACCTTTTGTCGATGCAGTCTGAGTGCTTTTCTGCAGCCGCCTCCATTTTACCTGGCAGCACAACTACACCTTTGTGGCAGGCAGCAGGTGGAATGAAAACGGTTCTCTGCAAAGCCCAGAAACCCTAGGCTTTGGATAAACAAAGGCAAGCAGGTCACATTCCTGCAAAAAGCTGCTCTTTGCTAAATTGACCTGATGGCTTTTGCTTGGGTAATCCGTGCTTCACTGAGGTACATTAGGGTGCATCACCTTCATTAAGAGAGATGGATTTGGTGTCCTACAGGATGGGGAGTGTGTTGTCCTGGGGAAGGTCCTGGGAGGAAAGACTGGCAAACCTTTGCGGGCATGTCACCAAAGTACTAAAGCTGGAGGCTCCCAGTCGTCTCTGCCATGAGGATTTTGATCCAAATTTTCACAGAAATTCTGATCTGACACTTGGTTTAGTCCCATTTCCATGGTTATTTGTGGTATCAATATATATAAGTTAGGGGGCAGTGGCATTCCCTGGAGAGACTCTGTGGAAAGGCTGATGTGGCAGCCTGGATACACAGGGCAGGACTGGCAGCTTTTCCTCCCCAAAGACAACAGCTGCACCCCTGTCCTCGTCCTTTCGGGAATGGGGGTGTGGTACAACTGCCTGGTGTCCACGTCACAGAGACCAATGCCAGGGCTGGTGGGTTACCCTGCACCCCATCAGTGTGCTGAGCCCAGGCAGCAAAACACTGATGGGTAATACTGGAGAGGGAAAAAAAAAGCCTCTCTCCAGCCTAAGCCTAAGCCTTCATCTTTTAAAGCAGTTTTTGTGCATTTCATTGGTTTTCTATTTTTAACTTGGGTGAAAAGGCCTATGTGATCAATGTGTATGTGCGTGTTTGTATATCTCTAACTGTTCTTCTCATAGTAACTTTTGAACTTATGGACCAGTTTCAACCAGACTTGACTGAGAAGGAGAAATCACAAAGATAGGATGCTCCTGTGATTTCTGTCTTAAATAAACAGCCGGGTAGAGGAGAGACTATCAGAGAATCCACACAGGAAAGAGCCATTCTAAATACTTTAACTGCAGGAAAAGTTTAGATCACAGTTAATGCTTTATTAGACATAAAAAATCTACCAATCATTCAAGCTGTCTTTCCTGGATGAAGTCCATATCCTGTGTGTAGTAAAAGGTAATTCTGATTGAGCTTTTTCTGGTGCTATGGACATTCATAAAGTCTTCTCTCACAAACACACACTGCAGCTTTAGCCTAATGCAGTTTTTGAAAGAGAATCAACTACAAGATGCAAATTCATTTGAAACCAGGATCTGCTCCTCATGATACAGATAGACATAGATATTTGCTTAGAGCTAGCTATAAAGCTGTTCTGGAGCATTTATTTTATCAGTACTCTAGAAAATATCAATAGAAATTTTCCATTTAATGTGACACACACATTAATAGCCTTAGTTTTGAGAGGGAGTATTTGTATTTTAGGACCAGAGGATTTGTCTCAGAACAATAAGACATCGATGGCAAAGAAATTAAGACAGTCCATATCAAACAAGTCCACTGTCTTACCCTTGGAAGACCATTTCTCCTTCAGCATGAAGCTGTTTTCCAGGCACAGAGAAAGGTGGAACTATCTAATGCTACACTACCTTTTACCTCAGAAAGGGAAAACTGGGACACAGTGAGACTGATATCCTTGACTTGTCTGGAGTCTACAGGTGATCTGACTGAACCATTCCCAGGTCAGCAGCAAGACTGGAAAGACCCTGGGAGTCACATCCACCCAGACGAAGCTACTGGGACATTACTGGTAGGGAAGAAGCTCATTAAAAAAACCCCCAAAACATTTATTTGCCTATTTTGGATGCAAGAAATAAAACTTGAGCTGAACAATATAAATGAAAACAGGAGCTGTAAATTCTTAGTTTTTATCCCCTGTATTCAGATCAACAGGGAGAACTTTGCGATGCACTGTTGGAGGCTTGCTTGGCCCAATAAATGAGTGGTTCTTCAACATTTTGCTAGAAACCCTGCTCCTGCAGAAGCCTTGGGGATTGCCTTCTGATTCCTTCAAGAGAGTCCAAAACCAGGTTTGTTTTGCCCATGGCTGGGGGAGATGCAGGCTGCAGTGCAGCACAGGGGGCAGGAGGATTTGGCACCCAGGTGCCGTATCAGGCATCCCCCTAGAGCACGAACAGCCCGTCTCCCTGGGGCAGCCTTGGCTCCAAAGGGATGCTGGGCTCAGGAAAAGCTCTCCCACCCCAAAAGCTGGATTTCTTGTGAAGGACACATCACACCAGCTTGTCATTGTGAGGCCCTTGAACTGCCAGGTAACTCCCTGCAAGGCAGCCCATGGCTTCTCCTCGTCCTTCTGTAAGTGGGGACAGTGACACAATCCTTGAAGGGGATCTTCTCTCAAGTATTCAAGATTGTTTCCAGGAACATAAAGAGCTAGGCATGCATCACTCCAGGTCCTGCAAAAGAACTTTCTGACCCAGTTTGCAAAGAGAAGTTAAGAGCAGCCTTAATCATGCCAAAGCCAAATTATTTGCTGCTGAAGTGGACTGTTTGTCCACATCCAGCTTCATTTGTCCAGTGTGTTGAGCAACATCCTCGACTTGTACTAAAACATGCTCAGATTTTACCCTCTTTCCATGTGCCAAAAGGATGGGTGGGAGTTGAGGCTGGAGCTGGGGAGAGCCACGAACCTCAGCCTGGTGATGACACTGGACCTCTTAGGCCAACAAAAGCCTGAAACATCCAATGTGAGTACATGCAAAAGTTCAGCTTTCTTTGTGTCAGAATTTGGGGAAACCACAAAACGACAGCGTTAACGTGACTTGCTCTGGGAGCATGGAGCTTGTGGGACAGCCATTAATGATCCTGGTGTGAATGTGGAGCACTCAGTATTTCAGCATGCTGGAGAGGTGATTGTAACTCATGGTTCCCAGCAAGAAACATCTCTTTAAAAAATCAGAACATTTTCCTGCATTTCTTGGACTCTTTTATTGCAAACTCTGTTTCTTTCTTTATTTTCTTTTGTTGCAAACCTGCAATTGTCTGAGAGAAAATGCACCACACATGGATGGTTGGTGTTCCATTCATGGGACTGAAATGCCTGAATGTTTTACAGCAACAATAAAAACCTGAGTACCATTATGACTGAATAAAATTTGCGACACAATAACAGTAGCAATTTTAATTTTTTCTTAAATGAAAGCAGGTAGCTGTATTATTAAGGGCACAACTCCAATTTATGACTTATTTTGAGCAAACAAAAGGCTCACTCTCTAAGCCAAAATAGTGGATACTTGCTCACTCTGAACAAAACTATTATCTTCTGTTATTGTATCACTAAATGTATCATGGAGCAAAGCCCTCAAATCCAGGTTTTGACATCAGAGGCCAACATACTTACTTGGATTTGGGATTCTGAGATGCATTTATAGTACTACTTTCTGCAGCGACCATTCCCACTGCATGGTCACGTGTGTGGATAACCTGTTGGGATGGTCCATGGCCTGGCTGCAGTTGATGCCAACCAGCATCTTATAGCTGGGCTAGAGGGAGGGCAGGTCACAACTGTCCTTGAAGGCTCTGGGGTGCAGCCACCCCATTTCAGATTGCTTCTAGCATTTGGGGGTTACTGTTTATCAGGAATTATTGTTGTCTGACTTCAGCCTAAAGTTATTCCCTATCAAAGACCCAGGTGTTCATGCTATACAAGTTGTGTAGCAGTACAGCTGGCCAGGAGGACTTGAGCTATGATGAATTTTTAAATTTGTTTCTAACTTTTTGAAGTGCTTGTCCCAAAAGTTTACTTTCTTTTCACTGTTGATTTCTTGCAAAAAGACGCTTCAGATGGTGTGAATTAGAATAGCTCCGGAGAGACTTAGGCTCAAAAACTATTGTCTCATGCCTTCGTGGCCTCCATGAAATCAACAGCAAACCTCAAATGTATTTTAGTGAGAGAAGGAGCAAGCCTAACACTTTCCTCACTGGGGAACAGGAAAGCAATTCTCAAAGAACTCTAAGTTTTGCTTACTGAAGTAAATTTGACATGAACTACTGAATAAGCAGAGTCCTGTGACTGAAGGCATCCTGAAATGTGATAAGGGAGACAGAAGAGAACTTACTGCTTTTCAAAAGAGCACACTGGAACTACACAAGCAGAAAATGTATTACTTGATAATGGACACGCTTTTTGGCAGAAATATCTCATGAGTCTACAAGGTCATTTATGTTCTGCAATAGTTGCTTTATAATGAAGAGGGGAAGAAAAGAGTAATTAGATCCCCATGCTTCAGGAAGGCAACAGATCCCTCTTTACTGGCAGATTTCAGATTCTTTTATCCTCTTGTGAGTGCCTAAAATCCTCACATTTCTTTTATACTAAGATTCTTCTCCTCATCCCTTCCACCTTCTTTCTTACAGGGAAACGCACACAGAACTTTTATCTGCTTTTGTCTGAGCTCAGCAACTTGATTTCATTTTTTGTGCTACTGACAGCTGTGCGTGACACTCCATGGTTTTGGAGTGCATGGAAAATGAGGACTCCATCCCACAGATTATCTGTGACACTCTCAAGAATTAAAGTAAACACTGTTTTGCTTTGCTATTTCAAACAAAGGAAGAAATAGCAGCTGGTTTTGGCTGGCTGAAACAGAAGAGGTTTTTCACGATATAATGGAATTTAAACACAAATGTTTCAGGCTGTGGTATAAAAGGGGCAGAGGAAATGAAGTCTGCCACCTCCCCTTGGGAAACATGCACGGCCTCGTGTATGCATGCACACACACGTGCCCCGAGAGAGCTCCCCATAGCAACAGTGCAAATTAGAGATATAAACCGGGAACTCAATTGCATCCAAGGTCAGCACACGGGGCCTTAAAGGAAGGTCCTATCAGACGAGTCCTCCAAACAAAAATAATTTTAAAATCAGATCATGTATTAATCTGCAGATCACAGTCCATTCCCAGCTGCTCTCATCTGGCAGCCTTTTACTGAGTGCATGACCAGGACTCTGGGATTACACCTCTCCGGAAGGGATCTGGGCTCCCAGGCGGGTGGCCCCAAGTACTCCGACCTCGGGGACTTCTCTGCTTGTGGAACTGCCCGGCTTTTCTCACTGCTGCCCGCCCGCCAGGCTCCTCGCGGGCGAGATGTGACACAAACGGGTGTAAAACCAGGAGTGATCCTTTTCCTGCCAACTGCTGGCACTCCTACCCGCACTCATCTGAGCAGGGAGTGAGCAGCATGGCATGCATGTCTGGCTGTGATTGTTGTTAGATTTTAGATGTGCTTTAGGTGCCAGTAGGTAACTTCTGGCTTTCTTCTCTCTCCAATATCAATAAATTTGCACAAAAGCAAGAGCTGTCTGTGCTCAAACCCAAATAGTGTCCATTTTTATGGAACCCAGGTCTTTCCTCAATGTAGGCAAAGACATCCAGAGCAATGTGACATCCAGACAGCGATAACATGAAACCTGTATTCGTGGTAACTCCCTTAAGTCACCAGCTTCATCCAACACAGCTCTCCAGAATGCTGACTTCCATTTTCAGAGGCTGGGAAGAAAGTGGCACCAAAGAAAACGCTTACGTTTCTCCTCCTGCTTATCACAAACCTTTTCCTTTTGACCATGTTTTTGTCATAATAAATTAAACCCTTTTTGCTGTCCTGGAGGAATCACCCAGCAATGCACACCTTGGCCGTTCCCCTCCTGCACGATCCATCTGCCAGCTCACAGGGTCATGCGCTCTGCCACGTGAGGTGAGCATGGGACAGCACTACCAAACACACCACTAAATAGTCTTGTGCTGTGTCTGGTTCTTTCCAGTTGCTGGATTTAGCTCTTCCTACAGCAAAACCAAGGTGATTGACTGGTGGTTGAAATGCTGTAAAAGTAACTCAGACAAGGCGTGGCTTTTCTCAAGGACAAACACAGACCATTTGTCACTGTCTGAAAGGGCACTGCATACAAGAGCAGGAAGAGCTCTTCTCAAAATCTGACCCCAGGAAGACAGCTGTGGCCAAGATTGCTCATTCTGGGATGAAACCTTTTGTTTTGGGACTGCTCTGAAGTGAAAGGAGACACCCAGATTCCCCATCTGCCCTTGCAGCACAGCAGGCAGGCACTAGCAGTGGTTAACTACTTTCATACAGAAATTTACCCTTACACTCCATCAAACCGTTCCCTCTAGCTTTCCTGAAGCTTTGCCCGGTGCCCTCTGGAGAGGACTGTGCTGCTGGCAGGCAGCTGTGCTGCCCAGCACTGTCCGAGGTGGCTGGAGACAGCCCAGGAGGCAGAGACACAGCCTGTGGGTGCCCTGTGGCAATGGGCATGGCCAGAAGCCAATTTCTGTTGGCTTCTGCCTTCAGTACAGCACTGTTGAGGCGGTTTTGGAGGGGAAATGGATGTAACTGCTGGCTGTAAGGATCCCTGGGCATGGGTCAGTTCTGCCAAACGTCTGATGGAGACCAGACTCGCAGGTTCCCTGCCAGCCTGCCCGCACGCGGGGCTGGGGCCAGCTGCTGTGCAGCCTCTGGCTCCTCTGCAGGGGATTGGGCATTCCCCTGTGCCAGGAGCACTTTTTCCCCCACCAGCTGACGAAAGAGAGCTGGAGAGCCAAGCACAGCAAGAGAGTGACAATGTGGAAGATCAGTTTGGAATTCCTTACCATAAGCAACGTGACTCTTGATTGGAGGTGTTATTAAACAGTGTCTCTAGACGTGATTATTAGCAGAAGGCACTTGGCTTTTCTGCTCAGCACCGAGGAAACAAGCTGAGCTGTGGGCAGCAGATCCCTGGCATGGCTGTGCCCCTCCAGGCTGATGGCTGTGCCCAGACTGGATCCTCACTGCCTGAGATGCTGCCTTGCTGCCTCCTCTGCCCTTGGGAAACCCAGCATGGCTTCAGGGCATGGAGCCGGGGTGTGAATTTCATAAGATCCATAGGCAGGTCTGCCTGCGGAGCCCTGTTTATCCCCTTTTTGCAGATCAGCCCCTGGAGGTCTCACCTCAGCTGTACGGGGTGGATGGGAGTTGGCACCAGGATGCAGCTCCCACGCCCAGTGGGTCACATGGTTGTGCCTGAGACTCTGCCTTTGCTCCAACCCTGCCTCTCATGGGTCTCCTGCAAGTCAGGTACCCACAGCTGGTCATGGCAAACATCAAGTGTCCCCCAATTCATCTCCACTTATTTAAAGCCAGATTCCCAAAGTGCAAAATTGCGATTGCAGTGTGAAATGAGGAAAGCCGAGGGGAGTTCTGGCAGTGATTTCCTGGGGAGAGCGGGATTTGCCCCTGGTTCCCCCTGTGACCAGAAGACACCCATGACCCAGCCGGAAGCAGAAGAGGAACCCCAGGCCCATCTGGTGCCTACACGAAGGGTGTGTTGAGTCTTCAGGCTGTGTCCTCTGTGTCACCCTCCCACTGGACCAGCCCTGGGCTCAGAGTCGTGTGTAGCCCTATCCTTCCTGCCCAATCCCACTCCCACTGCCACTCCCTGCCAGCACCCTCCTCTTCCTCCTGGAACAGCATTGTCATCTGCAGCTCACCCTGCTTTCCTCTTCTCTTTTTAGAAAGCCACCACTTCATTTGGCATTTATGGTTTTCCTTTTCCGTACATAAATGATATTATTCTTTGCTTTTAACCTTACTGCTGCATCTTTCCTTTATTTCCATTTTCTGGTTTAGCCTTGGACAATTTGGGCTTTGAATGATTTTTGGTTTTCTTTGAATTTGATTTTAGTTTTCTGGGATCAAATTGCCACCCTGTGCAAATCAAGTCATAATGCTGAAGCAATCAGTCATATTTCTCACCATCTTCCTGTTTTTTGAAGAGCAGCAAGAAGGGCTGAGACAGACAGGAGCCTACACTGGTTTTACTTACTAATCTCTTGCATACACAAGCCAATTTGACACTACAAATTTTGCTGATCATGAGTATCATGAGATATATATATATATATACAGGCATGCAAAAAAAGCCTGTTGCACAGACATAATTCCACTAATAAAAGCACATTTCTGCCAATATCTTAGTTCTCCACTGGAAAAATGAATTGTTGCAAAGACACAGTTCTGCTGGTGTGTACCAAGTCCTGTCACTGAATGTTTTTCTAGTACTGTATTAAAAAAAAATACATTCAGCATTGTGGGCACACTGCAAAATATTTTACCTGCTATAGATGAGAAGGTGTGAGCAAAAAAGAAATACAATCGTCATTACTTCATCCCTAGTGAGCTGTGATGGTCAGGTTGAAAGCAGTAATGCAGCAGTATAAGCAGTATTTGGCTCACTCAGTCCCCAGGCAAGCACATTTGGCTTTCTTTGCACAACCGAGGAGCTGTGACTCCTTCTCCAGAGGCTGGAAGCTGCACCATTAATGCTCAGCTCTTCCCCAGCCCTTTCTCAGTTCAGGCCCCACAGTGCCCATGTGAGTCAGGCAAGGTGAGTGCGCTTGCCATCCTTTGAAGAAGAAGGAAAAGAAAGTGGTTGTGTGTGTTCACTTCTGCACTGGCTCAGAAGAAAGATATTTGAGGGCCTGATGCATCAGGAGGAAAAAGTCGATGCTGGTTCCTACAAGTGCAAGGGGCTGCAGGGTGAAGGGCTTGGGGCAGCACATTCCACCGATTTCAGACTGATAGCAAGGCAAGCTTCTCCTCTGGAGCCTTGCTCCTTCTCTTGCCTTCTTTCCTCTCCTCTCTGTTCCAACAGAGCCCCCTAATTACTGCATGGAGCAGAACATTTTCCTCCTTCAGCCAGAACTCTCGATCAGATGTCTACAGAAAACAAGTTTTAAAAGTTTGCAGCACTTCCCTCTTCTGCACAGTATCACTTTATGGGGAGACACACGACCTGGTGCAGAATGAAAACCCTTCAGCGGGTACCAACATGACCTGCGGAGTAAACAAGAACCCTGCCAGCTGCCATGGACCGAGTTCATTCCTGCTGCAGCTCCGGTGACATCCTTGGAATTACTCAGGGAGGAAATCTGATGCTTACAGCCGCATAACCAAATGGCTGTTGATGAGGATGTGTTACTAATTACAATTACTGAATGTTAACAGCGCTACAGAAATATTGAGAGTGCCCTATATGTAAAAATATTTTTGTAGCAGCTAAAGTCATAAACGAATGTACTAATTTCAATTTAAAAGCAGAAGCCAAGGGTCTGTAAGTTTGCTGAGAGGCCTCTTGTGGTCTAACACAAATGAAGTAGGGCGGCTGGCACTTGGAAAATAACAGATGAAGAAGAAAGGTAATTGCTAGTCCTGACCTGTCAGAGCTGCTCCTTTGTGCACCAAGTCCAACTTCCCCTTACACTTCCAAGTTATCTACAGCAAATTTTCTTCCAAGCTAAACAAAATCAGAGGCTTTTAGGAACTTAGAAATGTCTGCTTAATTTCAGTGTCGATAAGCCCCTGCTCCAACTCATTCTTAATGTATCAAAATTAAATGTTTTAAACATATTTATCTAGTTGCTATGGATTTGCCTGGTGTGTCAGACACTTTATCCATCAAATATGACAATTGAATAATATTTTTACTTTTAGATATGGATCACAGATCCTTCTCATCATACTATTCCCTTCCCCCCTTTCCCGAGTTTTGAACTCACTGGAAAATCTGTTCCATAATACGGTGGGTAAATGAATTACAGTCACAGATGGCCTCTGGAGATTTCATACATGCTGCAATTCATTTATTCAGGAATGGAGAAAAAAAAAAGAGACCCTTGTCTTGTGAGGGTATTATCAGAGACAGCAGATCAGACACTGTAATGCTGCCTTGCACTCTGGATTCGACCCATTTCCTAAGCTTTTATGACTCGGCATTTACTATTCCTGGATTTGAAATTTTTTAAGAGGAACATCAAAATCCTCAATGAAAATGATTAAATGCAAGGAACTGTGGCCGTTACAAGGTACAATTTATTTTTACAGTCCTGAGTGGAACTATTGTGTTCCGTTGTACAGAGATGCGCAAGAACAGCAGTCTTCAGCCCTGGCAATAATATTTCAGCAGAAAGAACTTAATGCACAGATGACTGTTGAGAATTAGTGAAACCTTGCCGTGGGCCTTGAGATCCTCATAAGGCAAATGCTAGAAGAATAAGAAATGTAATATAGAAAGCAGTATATAAAGTTACTGCTTGGGTGTCTTGTTCAGCGTAAGTCATAAAGCCTATTTGCAGGCAAGCATTAGGGTCAGGCCCCAAGACTCACTTTTGCCTCTGAATTCAGGCCAGCGATTATGGGAGAAGGGGATGGGGTGGTTGATGCATCAGCCATCGGGGAAAAATTAATCCTGCAATAAATGCAAAGAATTTGCCTCAAGAGTGGATCAGACAAACTCATTTCTGTTTGTGCAATGATATAAAAATACTACTATGTGGTCAAATGTAGCATGGTGATTTAATCATCCGCACTGACACACAGCTACTCCACTGCAGGGTCGGGCTGCAACAGGCTGAAAGAAGGGACCATTTATCTTTTCTTGATATTTACTCTGCTCTCGTGAGACCCCACCTGGAGCCCTGTGTCCAGCTCTGGGGCCCCAGGATGTGGACCTTCTGGAGCGAGTCCAGAGAAGAGACGCAAAGATGATCAGAGGGCTGGAGCACTTCTCCCATGAAGACAGGCTGAGAGAGGTGGGGTTGTTCAGCCTGGAGAAGGGAAGGCTCCAGGGAGACCTTTTGGCACTTTCCAGTACCTAAAAGGGGGCTTATAAAAAAGAGGGAAAGGGACTTTTTGGATATGGATAGATGGCAATAAGAGAAAAGGTAATGTTTTTAAACTGAATGAGGGTAGATTAGGTCTTAGGAAGAAATTCTTTACTCTGAGGGTGGTGAGGCACTGAAACAGGTTTCCCAGAGAAGTTGTAGATGCCCCCTCCCTGGAAGTGCTCAAGGCCAGAGCAGATGGGGTTTTGAGCAACCTGGTCTACTGGAAAGTGTGCCTGCACACAGCAGGAGCAGGGGGTGGATCGAGATGATCTTTAAAAGCCCCTTCCAACCCGAACCCTCCTATGATTCTATGAGTATTTAGCTCTTTCTGAGGGCCATTTCACACTTTCATCTCACCCTGCAATTAGGCCTCACAGCTGACACAGCCCACTGGGTGCTCTAATGAAGATATTTGTCCCAATGCCAGATAAACCAGCCAACACTGCCACTCGAGTGGAACAGCATCGGCCAGGAGGCCTCGCTGTGTGCCCTGCGATGCTTTGGGCTGGAAAGAAACTGCTCAAAACCTTCTCCCAGCATGTCCACAGGCCTGAGGGGAGACTGCGCATCCCAGGGGGACTCCTGACCCCCTCCCCACCTCTGCCCTGTGGATGAAGGTCACCTACATCCCTCCGGGACAAAGACAGCACCTGCTGCTGGAAATGCAGAGTGCCCACAGGAATGCCTTCACTCATCCACCTCAGCGGGAGTTTAGGGAACCGGGAGGTTAAAATGTCAGCTGAATCCTCCCAGGGCTGCCGTCCCCCTCCTTGTAAAGAAGCAGCCATTTAACAGACTTGTTGTCCTGAGGTTTAATGGATGGCTCTGGCTGCAGCGCTTGGGGACCCTCTGACAGGGCGCTGTGAAAGGGCAAAGGGGGACTAATAGCTGCTGTGTTTTCCAGCAGCCCCAGCCAGAGATAGCTCTGTATATAGCTGACAAGCAGTCAACGTCTGCTCCCTGTCTCTGTTTGCACTTCATCGAGTTATCTCCTTGCAAGCAAAGAAATCCCAGCTGATTGAACAGCACATTCATCATCTGGATTTCCCCCATATCTTTTCCTGTATCAATGGTGCCATAAAAAGCCCACCAGAAAAGTCAACGGAAATCTGCTCTATCTTCCATTAAAAGCTTTTGCAGAGATCTGAAGTAAAGAAAAAAATCAAAACAAACCCCAAACTTTTTTTCCTCCCTGAAATGTCAATCAAGGAGCATTAAACAAAAAGATTAGTTCTGGTTGTATTTGTTTGTAAAACAAAAAGCATGAAATATTTAGCAGTATTGTAATGAAAAGCAGATGGGAATAATGCCGGCTTTCAAGGCCGCTGGTAACCACCTCCTTTTCATGCCGCGGCAGCAGCAGGACGAGGCAGGCAGCCCATTAGGACAATTTATGAACTGGACTTCCACAGAGGGAGTTCTAGCAAGAGGTCCACAGCTCGCACAGAGCAACCCTGATAACATCTGTTAGGGTTATTCATTGAAGAGGATTATATTACAATCCCTCTTAATACTACGAGTGCTACAGTAAAACCGGATGAGCCTTCAGTTTCATTTGCTCCAGCAATATGTGTTTATCAGAGCATTTTTCTGAAGTTGGAAACCTAGGCTGCATTCATGGTATGTCCCAGAACGAAGTTTAGAAAGCTTGAAATATTAACCTAGAAAAAAACCTCAGTCCCTGCTTAAAATCTCTCATGGCTGTAGTGCTCAACTTCTATGTGCAGCATCAACACACCATCGGCCTTTTTCCATAGAAAGCCACTCCTCATTAACTCTCCAGGGCTGAGATTGATTTTATTTAAATAGTTCTCACTCGCTAACCTTGCTCCATCCTTTATTTAAGACTTTGCTAATGATGTATTTTTTTCCCCTTAATTTACCTAAGCATATAATGAACGCTCACATCCGAAATGACCTCATTACACCGGCAAGGACTTCATGCGGATACGATTTAGTGCACAGACATAAGGCAGAGAACTCTCTAAATGGAGAGGTTTTAAACATTCTGTAAAATCCCTGTTGACTACAAGCCAGATTCTTACTGCTGTAAATTGACTTAGTTCCAACAGCTTCAATGAAGCTACACTGATTTACTCCACTTGAGGGTCTTACCCTATTATTCTTATTTATTGAACTTGCCACCTTTTGCTGCTACAACCTAAACTTCCATCCTCTAGCAGCAGGGTTGCTATCTAAAACAGGTGTTTCTCCAGTAATATATGACTTAAGAGATTTATAACTGCCTGGAGTATTTCATTGTCCCCTAAAAGTGTTTATAATAATTCTTGTGGACTGTCCCAACTCCCACCAATCAGCTGTAGAGTTGTTTGCAGGCTGAACCTGGTCAACAAAATATCCATTCCCCACACAAGCATGAGCTGTTTTATCAGCTCCACAGGCACTTTTCCTCCCTGCTGGACAAAGGTCTTTCCTGGTCTCTGCACAGTGTCTGGGACAAAATGAAGCCCCAAGTTTTTTGCTGGTCTCAGAAGAACAGGCCCGACATACACAAAGCAGACTGCTTTCTGGCTCCACAAAAACCGAACTGCAAGATGAAAAAAATGCACTGCAAAGGAAAAACAAAAACCTGTAAAAACAGAAATTTCTTTTGTGCACCACTTGTAGCCCTAATGGGAATGTGACTGTCCCACCATGACAGCCTGCGGTTCCTACAGCCCTGGGCTTGTTTCACCCCGCGCTCTCCTGGGAGGGATTCGGGCTGCTGCTCCGACCTTGACACAGCTACGATCAGCTCTAGTGTCTGCATTTGTACTTTTGGGGGCTTAGCAGGAGACAGCTCATAGGAAGGCAAAAGATCACATGGTCCAAATACCTGGGAGAAGTCGAAGACCTGCATAAAGCCCAGCGTGTTCATAAAAGCAACAGGGAACCTAACCCACAGGTTCACCAAAAAGTTGTGGTGGTTTTCTACTTGCCCAGAAATAACTGCCTGTGGAGCCCTTTGATATCAGGGATACTGGCAGACTTTGTCTCGTAAAGACTCAGGAAAGAAATCAGCAATTACCTGGATGCTAATGAGCGTTGTGCATCCATCCACGCACACGCTGCAGTGATTGCTCTTCAGAGAGAGCAGCAGTGGTTACACCAACAAACTGCTTGCTCACTACATGTGATTGGTGTTAACTCCCAGCTCGAGGTTCTCAAGAAAACTCCCCTTTGTCTCACCAGATTTGGGATTGAGGAGAACCCCACAGAGAGTGTCAGGGGCCAAGACCATCAGAAATCACACAGAATCAAAATGTGATTTAGAAAATTCACATTTTCTTCAGGTCCAGTAGAATTCTATTTAAATAACTTCCAGAAAAGCTGACATTTTCTATTAAATCTCAAAGGACTAGAATGTAGTAGCTACATTTAGTACAGCCATCTTCCAGTGATACCTGAGCAGAGAGGCAGGCAGCAGCAAATCTTATTCTTGCTTCACTTGTTCTGGTTTTTTCTAGGTCAGCCCAAATAGTCCGATGCTAAGAAACAAGCACAGCAAAAATGTGCAACCACCACTCAAAATAATCTAAACGTCCTTAAAAAGAAATGCACATGTGTTTATTTACTGCATTATAACTGCAACATCAAATACAACTATATTTTCATTTCAAAAAAGGGCACATGCAATAAAATATTCTGATTTTATAATCCGATTCAACACAGTTCATTGGTAACAGTGGAGCATCACAGAACAGTCACAAGGCAAGGGCTTGGGGTGATGAATTTCCAGTCTCTTGATCCTACTTGCAAACAGCAAAGTCGCATCATATTTTATTTGTCATCGAGGGATAAACTTTTGGAATAATGTGGCTGGATCACAGAAGGCTCCAGCTGCCCCTTAACTCCCGGATGAGTCTTGAAGAATCAGATTTTTTACTTGAGAAAATATTATGCTTTGACAAGGATGAGGAATAGACAGTATTTTCCAAGCAGAGAGCAGAAATCCTTCCATGTTACGCCACAGCTGAGGTACAAAACAAGGGCCTCTGCTTCACAGGTGCAAAGAAGCCAAGGCTGTGAGTTACTTTAACTATTGCTCTGAAGAAGGAAATCAGGCCATTTTCTGCAATATTTCACTGCAGCTTTCTGTTATGTTCATCTGCTCATGGGGCTTCAATCAATTTAATCTGGCATTTCAGCTATGGAATAAATCCACAATACACAGGAGGAGTCCACAGCTCGGAAAAGAACACCAAAAGTTGTCCTGAAACACTCAAAACACAGCCTCTTAACTACTTAAAAGGCCCTGTTCTTCATTAGATAAGGTCCTTATTCTATCATAGCTATTCACACACCACAGGTTCTTATTTTTAATATTTCCCACAAAGCTTCATGGGACTAATTTTGAAATAAGGTTCTAAACAGTGTGAAAAAACTACAGACTCAGGGCTCAAAATGGTACCATTTCCAGCACAAGCTCTCCTGACTTGCAGTTGGGACTTTTTAGGAAGTGTGACATAACGCTGTCCAGCCTTTCAAAACAATGACCTGGTTTCTTTCTGTACATCTCGCGTGGCATAACACTGAGGATGACTTACTCGAACAATTTACATAAAAAATAAAGTCAGTCTTTTTACGCAGCTGCATTTTTATAGAATTTCACAGAGTCAGTATACAGAAGCTTACAGCTTTTTGAGCTAATTCTAGCAAATAGGAGGATTTATCTATGAAAACAAAGAGTTCCAAAAGTACATGGAAATCTGTAGAGCAAAATATATATCTTTATATAATTTCCCAACACAAGCAATAGGCAGTTTAGAAAAATATGATTGTTACAGTCTTTCTGAACCAGAAAAGAAAAGATTTAAAAAATAAGTTCAGCTTTTCACAAAGCCATATTTTTAATAAGAAAATAGAGTGGTCCGCATTTCCCTGAATAAGCCTGAAAGGTTAAAGAAAGGTCCAAGCAAGACAAGGAGTCTGACTTGGACTTGATATCAGCTGTGATAACGTGCACATGTACAGAGACAGCTGCTTGGCTCCAGTATTGTTTACCTTAGAAACGAGCCTAATTTATCACAATTGTACTTAGAAATCATAAATAACATGACAAAAGTGGAACTGGTCCCCTCAAGGCAAATAATTATATTCATACAAGCAATAAGTGACATCAATCCAGTTATTTTCTTGTGACAGTTAAAAGGTATTTTGTACCCAACTGTTACATTGAACAGCACATGTATAAACACAGATTATTATTGCAGACTTGGCTATCAGCTACTATACATAAACAAGAAGAGATGTTCATGCTGTAATTGCCCCTAAGGTTTTTGTTCTACTTGAATATGAACATTTACAAGAAGCTGAGGTGGAGACCTGAATTCAAGCCAGGATTTCAACATGCAAAATGACAGGGTTCACAGGAAGGTTTCTGATCCTCCCCATTACTGACATTTGGAAGTGGATGGGAGCTCTGAAGCATTTTTAAACCATTCATACCATGAGTTTCTCTTGTGAACAGCCTTTGGTTTTCCCTGTGCCCAGAGGCGGGTGATCTAATGTGGGACATGCTGATGAAATTTAGATTCACATCAATAAACCTCCTCTTAAGGAGAATTCACATTTTAGTTTCAGGTCACTTCTAAAAGAAGGTGGCAAAATGTACCGCAGTATTTGCTGATTTTTAAATTAAAAGCAGAGAACAGTTTGATTGCAAAAACTTCGCTCCAGGCTGTTCTTAATAACTATTTAATTTATCCGTTAGAACTTCTTATTAATTCTGTTCCATGTGAGTGCAAATCCCTTCATTGTGCTGCAATTTTTGTGTGAAATATATGGGATATTTTCTCACCCTATATGGGAGTCCCAGCACATTTCTTTAAACCTTTTTCTAGCTTGAAACTAAACAAAAGCACAAAAACTGATGGAAGCAAGATTGATGGAGTGTTGGTGAAGGGATCCAAAACTGTTTAAAATCCAGGCTTGTGAATTAAATTGGGCCCGAGACAGCCCACTGCTCTGAGGAGTGAGGACAGGCCCTCTGCAGGAACGCTGGGCATGGGTTATATTGCCAGTAAACAGCAATGCAGCTTCTGGCTCTCCTACCACTTCTCAGTGTCAATGGAGAGTTATGTCTCAAGGAAAGGCAATGACAGAAAAATGCAACACCCGCATTATTGCTCGTGTAATTGCTTCACAGTGGTCCAGTACAGTTGAGTAAACAAACGAGGAGAAGGTGTGGTGCTGGAAGGGAAGCTCTGAGGCTGGGCAGATGCAGCGTGCCCTCCTGGAATCACCCGATAAACTCAGTTAACCCAAATTAAAAGGGAAAAAAAAAATGGAAAGAGTCACACTGATCAAAAGGAAAACATCTACTGAGGCAGAAATTGCCATCAGGGTCTTGGAGCAAGACAAAGGTGTGTCTTCTGCCTTCCAGTCAAGCCCATGTACAAAATGGAGGCTGGTGTTTGAGGACAGACACACACTTAGCACATGCAACATCCAAATACCTTGTCAGTGCTCAAGCAACGCCTCCCAGGTTAAATTCTTACAGGGTTTGATCTGGGAATGTGATGGAAAAATCATCTTGGGTGCTTTTTGCCTCAGAGACTGAAACCCAAACTCAAAGCTTATTAAATCTCATTAAAGCTCATTAAAACACGTACCTCTAAACTCTTTCAGCTTCCCTTTAAGACACGGTTTCTCTTAAAAGCTGCACTTGAAAGTTACATTGAAGTGGAATGTCACTTTCCTTTAAGTAGAACAATAATTACGCTCCCCACTACATATATATACCCCCATATATATACATACATATATATATATTTCATGGCAACAGAAAGTACCATACAGAGGCATTCATTCATATCTGTAGTGAAACAAAGTCTGTGGTGTTCAATGCTTATTAGACTTGACAATAGAAACAATTTGGTTTTGAAGGTGGGAGTCACTTCAGGAGAAATAACAGCTCCTGCCCCCGAGTTCCAGCGGGAGGCCTCCCAGCAAAGCGCTGCTGAGGGCGGTGGCACTGCTCTCCAAACTCACCTCTCCCTTTTAACACACAGCTTTTCATGGAGCAAAAGGGAGCTAAAATGAATGGCTTGCTATAGGGCTTGATAAATGAGTTGTGAAATCAGTTTGTTAAAAGCGATCATTTTCGTTTTTTTCTTTATTTTTTTTTTATTTTATTTTTTCTCCCAGGTCAGAAAAAAGGGTTCTGGCTTATTTAGGGTGTGTAACAACGACAGTGGAACACTCCTGGCAGCTCAAGGGCACAGAGCCTGGCTGAGCAGCACCTGGGAGCTCTTACCCCAGCAGTGCCAATGCGAGGATAACAGAGCTGCAGCTGAACCACCAGCCCTCTGAGCTGACTGAGGGGCAATTTTCTGCACACACTAATTGGATTACACATCAAAACCTGCTCAGAGAGGAGAAGAGAAGAAGGCTCTGGGCAGGCTATGAACAATGCTAATGGCGAGGCTTTCATTATTAATAACTGTTTGTTAAGTGACACCCTCACGCTCCTGCCTGCCGATGTGAATATTAAGGACAGTCTCTGAGCCAAAACTGAAGGCAGATGAGGGCAGGACATGGCCAGAAGACTTGGAAGAGATGGCTGGCCAGGACTAGAGTCCTCCCAGATAGTGATGAAGGCTGGTTTGACACAGGGGACAGCAGAAACAGACAGAGCATCTGCAGGAGGAACTGCACTGGGGGAAGAAATGACTGAATTTTAAACTTATTGAAACTGGACCAGATTTTTTGCTCTAAGTATTGAGGAAGAACTGCCACTGGAAACACTTAAGGTGATAGGAATGACCTAGGCTGTGGAAGAACTGCAACAGGAAAAGAAGAATAAAAGGCTGGGATAATTTACTTTGGGAAGGAAACAAAGCCAAATCTCCTCTGCTCTCATAAAAGAAGGAAAGACAAAACACGGCCTGGAAAGGGTAATGCTGGTCTTTCTGCTTCCTTGGATTTAACACAAAGGGGCCAAAAGAAGGAAAATCAAACCATCCCCACTCCCCAAACAAAAAGTTTCTGATCCAAAACCAGTTCAGGGTTTCGAACATTTTTCACACCACTTGGAATATTGTGGAACTTGCTGATGGCTCTGAAGCCAGAAAGCCACTAGCCTTCAGTAAGGCACTGAATAGGCTCGCCCCCAAAATCCAGAAGACTAAAGACGACACCTGACATTTACTTGAAAAGGAACAGAAAAACTCCCACTTCAGTTCTACAATGCATTTCTGCCTCCTGAGGATTGAACAGAGACCATCATAACCGGCTTTCTATCTATAATAGCATTTCCTGTATCTTTTCCTGGAGCATCAGCACCCACCACCTACCATTAACCTGTCACTGAGCGGTTTTAATTTAGCAGTTTCTTCTGTATTTAATGAAAAGAAAAAAAAACCACTTCCAGGGCTCAAACCTCAGCTCGAGTGAATCACCCCGAGGGGAGCCTCCTTCCACAGTCAGGGACATGAAACTGAGCAGTGCTGGTGGCCGCTGTCAGAATTCTGTCTGGCAGAGCAGGATGGCAAGGATGGCAAGCCCTTGTTCCCGTGTCACTAGTCCTGGACTGCTCTCATCATGCCAGACCCACATGTTCCCCTCTTGCATCGAGATGTCAGGCTGCCTTTTGAGGACCTAATGTCTCCTGCTGCTTCCACTGGGATGCTGCACCTTAAGCTGTGCAGTTTCACCTTGCTCACACTTTACTAGAAGGGTTCTTATCTCACAGGTAAAATGAGGTAAAATCTGACAATTGCTTAAGCAGGTGAGGGAACAGAAGTGCCATTTAGGCTACAGTTTGAACCTGTATATTCCTGATATATATTCCTTGTTTTCCAGATCTAATGACAACTCTGTGGTAGACACATATTCATATTTTAAACTGGATAGAAAAGAGATAATAAAAAAAACCAACAGAGTGACAGATTATTCCATCCTGCTTTGTTGTTTTGTTTTGTTTTTTTTTCTTTAATTCAAGAATCTTTGTTTTGTTTGTTTTACCATTTAACAAGTGCAACATGATCCCACAATTCTTAAAAAGACATGTGCAAGTCAAAATGCCTTGTGCCTAAAATATGCTGCAGTTACCCAACACCTACAACTAACCTGTTTATATTCCAATATAACCAATAGATATCTTTTTAAAAATATGGCAAAAGTAATAAGATTGGTTTCTCAATGAACCATGTTGCCTGCACCAGAAATATTTTCTTTAGTATTTTAATAAACTGGTTTCTGAGAGTTGCCAACAGCTGACAGATAAATTAATGCAATAAACTTGTCATGGCTCAGAGCAGGTCAATGATCTGGGAACTGCTAAGAATATCCTCAACAGCCCCCAGCAATTCTGGAAGAAGCTGATATAGATTCTCCGAGCAAATGTGTTTTCAGATACAGACTAGCAAATGATACTGTCCAAGGGGTAGTAAAGTCTCCAAAAGCAGCTCTTACAGCCAGCTGGGTACATAACCTATGACTTGAAAGATATCTATGATGCCTGGCAAAGACATATTTATTGGGGGTTTTATACCAGCCTTTCTTGAAAGGCAAAACTATTCTTCCAGTTTCCCAGGGTGGATAATTTAGTTTCAGTCTGTAATCTTTAGTTATTCCAAAAGGCTTTGTTTGCTCTGGGAATCTGTCACACAGCACTTTTGGGTTTTTTTTTCCTGAGGAAAAGAGGACAATGTACTCTCTTGTCGACACAAGTTAAAAACATTACTGTACATGAACTCACTCTTCAAATCTCTTTAGTGCTAATGAGATGTGCATGCACACACATCAAAGTAAAACATCCTCTATTTAATATTGAAGAGGAGATCAGATGTAGCAAACTCCTGAGGTCTAGAGCAACTAAAGGGAAAATACTGTTTCTTCTGATGTGCAGAGATCATCACCTGTCTATCTAGCAATGGCCATTTTTTGGAGACATTTCTTCTCTCCGAGGTCTACAACTACTCCAACAAAAGGGATTAAGGAGAAGCATAAAGCCATTTTAAAAGCTCTCCAAATTATTCGGTGATCACTGGGTGGTTTTATTAGTTAGCCTAGTAGCTTTATTTACAGCCTCAAATGCTTGAGTTCTCTAAGTATCTCAGTCAGTGCAAATAAAGTAGCACTTGGTAGAAATCATGGCTGCTCTGGAGATCCAGTGCTAGCAGAGGAATGCAACATTTTTAATGTATGTGCTTAGAACTGAACATGTTTTTCATACAGAGATTTCTGGAGAGGGCATATATAAATAATATTTAATACCATTTAAATTGCTGGCTGGATGAGAGAAAGGGCTGTTAATAGACATGGGGCACAATAGCAATCTTCTACCTCAATGTATTGCTGCCATGGAAAATTCTCTGGAAAGCATCAGGCTTCAAAATCAATTACAGTTTACAAATGAGGCTTGCTTTCATGCCAAAGGCCAGGTTTGAAGTGTGCCTTTGGGCAATGTCTCACTGTAATGCGTGGGCAATGGAGTGCAGGGTTTTGCCTTCAGCACTGCAGGGTCATTAACGTGGTCAACCAGCTCCCGGGTCCAACAGCGCAGGCAGGAGCTGGGAGAGAGCGCTGGGAACAGGCTGGGGGTGTGCATGGAGTGGAGGCCAGGTGCACAAACAACTCCCAACCTCAAACATATTCGATCTATTTTGGAGGGTTTTAGCACCCTCTGACAGCGGCTGCATCTGGACTGGGGCAAAATGGTGCAAGCCCTCACTTGCAGACACATCCTAGGTCCTGTGCATCCCATGTTCTGGCAAGGGAAGGCTTAAGGCAGTGGCCCCAGCCTGAACCTGAGTTAGAACACATCTCAGTTACATCTGGATGTCAGAGATGTACGAGCTGGGGATTTTATAGGCACAAAAGTGAGCATATAACCACCAAATCATCGGTGAGCAAAGATGAGGAACCATGCTCACGATTTTAAGGACTGATTTGGAAACAGTATGATTTAGTTTGTGTTTTGAGGAATCTGAGCTCTGTACAGTTTCCTGGAAGCTGCACTGGGCACTTTGTTTTCATTATTCCAATTACTGACTTGATTAATATTTACACACACTTCCAGGAATCAGTATCATAAGCTTTTCAGAAAAAAAACCCACAAGAGAATAAAAAAGAAAGCAAATTTTGCATTTACATCTCGAGTTTACTTTTGTGATTTTTTTACTTCTTTCTTTGCCAGAAAAATCTCACACCTGCCTTGGGCAGGTGAGGTAAATGACACTATGGAAGACTTCAATTGTTTTCACTGATACGAACATTAAAATCCTGTGCTTTGGATAGTTTTCATTGCAAAGAAATAGAAATATTCATCACATCTGTGAGATATTCAGATTATTTAAGTTAATGAGAATGGATCGACTGAGATTTAAAGCAAAACTTTCCAAGATTACAGACAGGGGACTTACAGAATAAATTGATTGCAAACCCAGCAGCAAAAGTGTGTTTCTAATTTAGTTGTTTGGGTTTTTTTTTAAAACCTGCCACAACACTGAAACATCAAGGTGATGATGCAGTTGTTCTCTTAAGATTCTCTGTGCAGAAATTTTTTCTCCCAGTTGCACACTCCTATGGTGTCAAATGCATTTGTGAACCCATACAAATCACCCAGCTCAGAAAGACTCAACAGAAAGAAATCCGATGTGAGATTTTGTGCTTTCATAGAAAAAACTTTTCTATCTCCCTATTGACTTCCATTTGCAGCTTTATTATTCCTCGTTATTTTTACTTTCTCACTGGTATTTTACTTTCATCACCTGGAACAGCTCAGCAAAACCCAGAGAACTGCAATGCAGCGACGTCACAGAAAGGTGTGTGCACACCTACACACATCCACAACCACACAGAGCAGGTTTTGTTACTGCCCCTCTTCCCCCACACTTCTTTTCTAAAGGAAGATTTAATTTGAGATGGAGATGTGTGTGATGATTAACTCCTTGCTGGGCAGCCACAGGGGTTTCTTCCCCCAGGGATGGCAGCAGTTTTTAGAGGAATGTGCAAGGCACTTGCACAGCTAATCGGGAGAGGAGAAGGTATGTCCTCCGCCCCCAGAAAGAATGGTTGCAAAGAAGGAATTATTAATTTGCCTCATTCTCTAACAAATTATAGCCCTTCTCGCCCTCTCCATCGGGCTCCTTCATGAAAGAAATCACAGACCTTCCTTCGCTTCCCCGACGTGAATGTCTCATTGCTCAGCAAACACGGACTCTGCTCCCCTCTCTGCTTCCAGTGCCTTCTGCCTGCTCCGAGAGCTCTCCTGCTACCTCCTGACAGCCAGGTTTTCAGCCCACATCAGCTCAGCTCCTGCTCATGCTCCCCTTGCACTTTGACTGATCCCTTCATCATCCCTGCTGTCTCTCCTTTAATTTCCACTCTTCTTTACACTTTTAGCAGAATTTTGGCATTTTAATCCAACACTAGCAAACCCAGTGTAGTCAGAAGCATTATTAGGAACACAGTGACAGAGTCCTGGTGGTGGAAGTGCCTCCTCAGAACACAGGTAGGAGCCCTGTTACTCAACCCATTTTAAACCTTGAAAACTGAAGAAAAGCTGTTTAATATGCAATAGAACCAATACTGTAGCAGGAAGAGGGAACCAAAAAGATGCTGAGATTTTTTCCTCTGTAGAGCCTGCACTCTTGTCCTCTGTGTTAATTGTGACTCCCTTTCTAAGGTTTTACAAATGGATGGACACCTCTCCTCTCTGTGTTTAGCTGCTCCTCTTTCACACTGCCTGCTTTCCTAATCCTGTGCCTAAGCTGAGCTCTGTGCTGTTACGCCTCTCAATTCCACACAAGTTTGCTTCCTCAACAGAACTTTCATGATTTTGTTAAAGAAGTGACTTCCTCCTTCAGTCTCTCAGCTACTTTATTATTTTAGACCTTATTTGGAAGAAAATACCAAACACCCCATCCTGATATGCAGAAGAGAAGTTCCTCCTGCAACATAGCCAGGAGAGGGAGAGTAACTGTTAATTTTTTTTCCATGATTACTACTGTGGCTAAAAACATGAGACAATAAGGGATAGTTTTCAGAAATGGCACAAACTTTTAGAAATTACCTTTTCTCTCAGAAATCAATTATGTTAAACACCACTAAGAATGGCTTCATCACTCTGAAGTGAGAATTGCTTTTATATGAAAAGGCAATATTAAAATGTACATTCAAAAATTTGATAAATCAGGCATAGGGCTAGGTAAATAAATGACAAGTTGCCATCATTTTAGAGTTCATACTACATGCTTGACTGTCTTCGATACAATCAGTGTACATAATTTCAATAAACCATTAATATAAAAGCATCCTAGGTAGGAATCTTGTTTCCAGGGTGGTATTATCAAAGTACTTCCAACTTTTGCTTTACTGACACTGAACCAGGCTGCATCCCACTGTTCAGGCTTTATGATCCTTTACCAAATGCCTCTTCATAAAGTAAAAACACCCAACAAACCAAACCACAAAACCCCACAAAAACAAAAAACCTAATAAAAACACTCTTTTTTATAGACAAGATTGGTGATTTGAGGTTTTTCTCAGTGCTCACAAATTAGTTCAGAAAATTATGACTTGATTTTAAAAGTTCTCCTGCTAGAGAGATGCTAAAAAAATATATTCTTTTTTTTTCTAGCTTTCTTCCTACTGTATTCCACCTCTCCTGATTCAGGTGGGCTGGAGAATACAGTAATTGGAAAAGAAATCTGGTAAAAAATAAGAACAAGAGGAGGTCCACCCCCACTCCTGCTGAAGTCAGTAGAAACATTTCTATTAGCTTCTGCAATCCAAAAACTGAAAAAGCAGCTCAAGATTTCAAAGAGAATGGTCCAAATCTTCCTCGGGCTGAATGTCAACCACTCCATTCAACACAATTCTACTGTGCCTGCTCTCCAGTTTACACTCTGGTGCATGACCACATGTTCTCATACTTGCTCTGACTTCAGTTGTAAACAAGAATCTGATGTTAAAAAATCACCCAGAAAATCCCACACCACCACCATCCTTTAGTACTGCATGCTGAAAGATAGCAGAAACATTGCAGAATTATCCTTAAGCAGTGGATGAGTGGATGGTGGTTGTTAGTTTGACCACAGATATGCAATTTTTTTAATATATATATATGTACATACATACACATACACAATCTCTATATACATATTATAAATACAATAATAAAAAAATTGTAAAAAATATTAATTTTGCTCAAATACCTGATTAAAGTGGATTAATCTTACGTTGCAATTACGTGATCTACCCAGTTGGCGTGATGGCTGTGTTAGAAGCCCTAAAATCTACAACGGTTGCAATTAAAAACACAGAGCCTGCACTCCTGCCAGTCACCTCGTGCCGTGCCAAGAAGTTATGTTGGAGGCGGGCCCTCGTATCTCAGCATCAGCTTGAAGGAGCGAGCGAAGTTGTTGGCCAGCGTGCAGCTGTGGGTCTCTTCTGCCAGGGGCAGGAGGAAGGCCAGCAGCAGCAGCAGCAAGAGCAGCAGCTGCAGCGGCAGCGCTGCCCGGCACACGCGGTGCAGGTAGGAGCACACGCCTCCAGGGCGCTTCTGAAAAACACAAACCAAAGAGCCACTCAGAAAAATAAATTACTGGCAACGTCTATTTTAAATACAGCCAACTGCCAGGGAGAGGGGCAGAACAGCCCCTGCTGTCCTTGGCCTAGGATCCAGCCTGGGTGCTGGGCACACTGAAGCTGACTGAAGTTAAATGATGTCTTTTAGGAGAACAGTTCACTGTTTTCAAGAATTCACTGCTGCAAACTGTTGGCTTCTAGCAGGAAAATGCTGCTGACTTTCTAGAGGAAAATGACTGCCTCCAAGTCCATTTCCAGTTACAAAGGGGTGGTTACAAATGCTCACACCCAACTGGTCCCCTCACAGCCACCATAAGGCACAGAAGGTCTGTGTCTGCTACTCTCCAGTCAGTAAAATGAGAGTGCTGGTGCCTGGAAGAGAGGAACAGCTTCTGCTCTCTGTCAGCAGAAAGGAGCTTTGTTTGCAGCTCATCCAGCTCCTGGTCATCTGCCCCGCTTTGGGGTGTACAAGACTGGAGGTCAGAAAAAAGGCCCCACAGTGCAGCCTGCCTCAGTATACCTTATACCTTACCAGGCCCAGCTTAAAACTTTATATGATGCAAAAAAATGAGAGAAACACAACACTGATAGTGACGGAGACATTAAAGTCACATCTATTTCTGTGCAGCCATGGAGGGGGACACACAAAGGAGTCCCATTACACCTTTCTTTATGTTGGTGCAAACCTAGAGTAGCTCAGTTAACCTCATAAATTTAATCTGGTTTAGCATGACCAGGGGAGAATATATTTAGGGCTACAGAATCCAGAAAATATTAATTAAGAAGGGAGATTTCCACTGGCAAGACTCCTGGGTAACTCCTGCCAATGAGCTGAACTGTGTGAGTTTCCAAAAAAAAAAAAAAATCAACTCTCTTGAAAAGAATTCTGATAAAAAGGGCTCAATAACCCACTTATTTCATCAAACAAGGATTTATACGATGAGCATAAATGCAGTGCTTAATGCAGCTACATTAGGTACCAGCCTACATCATAAATCTCAGCACAGAACATCCACTGAAGTGGGACCCACGTTTTCCACAAAAGGAAGTTAATTTATTGTGTTCAAGTCACAGGCAGTGTCAGTCCTGCAGCAAAATTAGGGCTTCTGCCCACTACGGGGTGCTTAACAGGCAATGCCTTTGTCCCACTATAGCACCACCATGAATAGTCCATGGGGAACATCAGCAGAGACGATAAGGAGGAGATTGATGGTAGAAGAAAGTGGTTATGCCTTTTGCCATTTTTAATGATCTCTTCCACTGCTTTCTAAATTACTCAGTCCCTTGTAACTCCATCTAAATGTTCACGGAATTAATTACGAAGGTAAATATACAGCTGCAGTTATACACAGTGAGACAGTTGTGCTGCAAAATCCTTCTGTTGTAGTTGGTTGGCTTCCATCATACTGAATGGCTGATGAGATTTAATTATTGTGTCAGGCAGATGTAGAGGCAGCAGAGCAACAGCTGCTTGCTCTATCATTTCTGGCCCACAATATCTGGGTTGTAATTTGCTCGCAGTGGCCAAGGAAAACTCAGATCCCTGGATGCTGGAGCTGTCAGTGGATAAAGTGAACATGCCAGGGTGTGAGTGGGACTGACGCTGAGCACCATGGGGCAAGCTCTCTAGGTACAGCAATCATTCACCCACAAAATCAAAGCTTCCCCAAACTGGCTGCCTTGCAAAAATCACCTGCTCCTACTGTGACCTGTTCTCAAAGCACAAAGTATAAGTAGCTGTGCTAATGAGACTTTCCCTTCTCTAGTCCAGACCTGAAATACTTCTTCCCCCCTGGATTTCATCTGCCTACGAGCTGAACAAAACCTGGAGGGTCTTCTGTGTTAACAGCCAAAGCTAAATCCATCGTGCACAGGAGCAGCAGCCACAACTCTCGGCGTGAGCTCTCTGGGCTTGTCTCTGTAATGCCACGAAACAGCCACTCCTTGGTGCATTCAGCATACACCAATGCACTCTCATTCACAGCTCTGTTTTCACTGACAAAGATTTCTCAGTCTTAATTCTTCACTGCATCCATAATATCCAGCAGTATGACAAATACATTTATGAGAGTGCCCTATCTCTAAGGAAAAAGACCCTTGCCAGGTTCCAGAAGCCATGAGCAAGTTTGTTTGTACACATTAACAGGTGTAGCTCTGTCAGAGGAAGATCCAATTCGAGTTAACTTTGCATTGGGACAATTCAAACCATGCTCTTTGTCCCACCACTAAGGCACAGTAAGCCTTAATGCTGACGTTGTTAAGGGGTAGGATCCTGTGAGTGACTGTTCAATAGTTCACTACAACTGGAATCCTCAAAAACGTTCTCACAAACTCCAGCTGGGAATTAGAAACCCACCTCTCACTGACACAGTTGTGCAGACCGCCAGCCTTCCTGGCAACACCTAAAACTTTTATTTTACTGCTGTCAATCCTTCAGAATTGGTTTTGAAAGCTACTTCAATCTGAAACTATTCTTTCGTTGCCAGGCCAGCTGCAACACATCTCTTCCCTGTTATGTCTTTCTGCCTATGAACTGATGGGAAATGTGGCTTTTCCAGTTGTGCCTGGTCTCTGTTCCTGCCACAGCCCAGGGAGCAGATGTCTGATGGCCACTCAGGCCTGTTGCTGGTTTCCTATGATGACCACACTGCCAGTTAACCACCAATGATTTTCCTACACTAATTCTTTTACCAATCCAGCATTTGATTCAGAGCAGTTCACTGACTCTGCCTTGATTTCTATAGCACAGACTATTAATGCAACTCAAATAACATTTCGATCTCATCCCATTTCTCAAAGTGCCTTGCTTTTAGATACACTGGAAGAAGCTGTAAAATAGTATTGCTTTTCACAGCTCATCCTCCAGAAAGAATTCATGCAAAATGGATTTATTAACAAGCTCTCATTTGCTCTCCTTGGAGCTTTCTGCAGAGAAAGATACTCAGGCTAACCACAGCAGATCCTAGCATTAGAAAAATCTGTGAAGGGACATTTACCTTGGGGCAGAAGTTCAGAGAATGAGAAATATTTTGTCTTTATCTGCTGCTTCTCCCCTACCTGCTTGCTAGGTTTATAGGTATTTGTGTTCAATGAACTTTTGTCTTTGATGCCCAGCTTCTCTGTTTTGTTTGATCACACAGCAAGGTCAGAATCTTGTATTTCTGACTCCATTTGTTGTCATGGGAATGACTCAGCTATTGCAAACATAGTATTAGGATGCCTCTGCAGGACTGAAAATGAGGCCCACAGGAGCTCTGAAGGTTTGGTGTTTTCAGCAAATTTGCAATGATAAACCCTTAATAAATGAGGGCCTCAACCTGCACACACTGAAATCCATTGGAGATTTATCATTAATTTCAGTGTCTGCAGCAGGATTATGCACAGGCACAACTAAATAAAGTCAGGATCAGGAACTACTTGTCTTTGGAGGTCAGCAGGTATCTTACGAATGGATTCATTACTTATATGCCCAAGTTGTTGTGACATGAAACCTACATTAGTTCCATTGGTTTGTGCTTGCTGGAACAATTGGTGATTTTTTTTTTTTTTTTTTTTTTTTTTTTTTTTTTTTTTTTTTTTTTGTTTTTTTTTTTTTTTGGTGTGTGTTTGTTGTAAAATTTGGTTTTTTTTTTTTTTTTTTTTTTTTTTTTTTTTTTTTTTTTTTTTGGTGGTATTACTATGAGAGGTGTTAAAGGATAAAAAAATTTGAAGGAGACGCAGTAACTTTTAACAGGAAAGATGATACTTCTGGAAAAAGCATGGAAAATTTGAGGCACTGACTCCCTTTCTGAGTATGTAAAAACAGCACTTCAGTTTTACTAAGTCATTTTTTTAGATCTGTGATGTGAAAAAGAGATGCTTTCAGGATGTGGTGACCTGAGATTGTGGCACCAACAGGAAATTCAGGAGGCCAAGGTTCAGACCTCTGCTCTACTGGACTCAAAGTGATCAGGGTCCTGAAGTCAGCACCACACTTCCAACCCTCTAGCACATCATTCTGGATTAGAAAAGGACAATCTAACACAGTTCCACCTTTGCAAGAGACAGTTTGAATATATCATTTCCATATGAGATGGAAGGTTGATGATGAGAAAGATGAGAAGGTCGGAACCACAACCCTCGCTCCACAGTGGAATTTCCCTTCCCCAATCACTCCAGCTACTGGCATCAGTACAGCTACTACCCAGCACAGTGCCTGCAGTGCATGTGTCAGATCTAGGCTCCACTAAATATTCTGAAATCAAATCTTCCTCTGAGAAAAACTGGCAAAGCTCCAGTGAAGTCAACAGAATTTTAATTTCCACCATCTTAGAATAACAGCTGGAATACCTGGGTATTGAGCCAAAGTGTCAGAGACATTTTTGAAACACACATGGAAAGGGAATAGGTTGGCATTTAAAAAGAAAATATACTTTTAAAGTTCACCATCAAGAATAAACGTCCTCCCCCTTCTCCCTCAAAATACCAGGACAAGCAGGGACTGTCAAGGGGTGGACGGCTGTGTTTTGTGTAATGCTAAATGCATGCTTGTTCCAAATGAACTGCACTGGCTGTGAACATTCACATTTGTACTTGATTCATGTTGGGGCGTTTGAATGACAAGCATCGGTTCAGATCTAGGGAGTCCTCAGAACTTAAATCTGTTTGCAGTTAATAACTCCTCACCAAACGCACCGTGAAAAATCACTTGGATGGGAAACAGCAGAAAAGCACTTTAGAACTTGCTACATAATATTCCTGTGTAAGTTGCTGAAGTGTTTTACTAAAAATCAGTGCCCCCTCTGGTTTGCTATTGACCACATTCCAGGATATAAGAAAACACACAGTTAATCTAGCTATTTGAGAGAGCAGAGCAATATAGCATCCTAGACCAGCCTCATTAGCGGGGCTTTGCTGCTGCCTGTATGTCACCGGCGTGCCTGACAAAAATCATACCTGCACCACCGAATCAGTGGTCCAGCAGAGAAAAAATATTTAGTCTGGATTTATTCCTCCTACCTCAGAGTATTTCCTGAGAAATGCACTGCTGCCTGAAAACTCCTGCTCTCCCCAGGGATAGAGACCAGTGCCTTAGTGTCCTACAGACAGTACACACGGACACCAGCAGCCATTCCACTTTGTGCCAGCGCTGTGCCCAGCCCAAGCATCCTCTCTTCTACAGCAGTGGCACAGATGCATAGGTACTAAGGCAAGCATAAATAATTTCTCCTTAATATTCTCACCCTTCAGCTACTTTCAGTTCAGGCAGTTTCCTGAGCCTGATAGAGCTTGTTCATCTGTTTAACATTCAGGGAATCTTTCTTCCAGATACTTGTCCAGTTTCCCCTTGAACCTACACAAACTATACAAAGTCCTCAATGTTCTTTAGCAAGGAGTTCCAACTGGCACAAAGGACACATCCCTTGTGTTAGCTTTGAACCTGGCTCCTAGTTCATTCTGCAAGAAGAGATGGAGAGTCAACCATCACCTACACTCTCTGCACAATTCACAATGATGTGAAACCCTAAGTTAGAAGCCCAGGCAGGATGAATCCAGGCCTACCTCCACAGTGGGTGGGTCAAACATATTGGGCTTAAACTACAGCCATAGGGAGAGAGGAAGAACTTCTTAGCAGGAAGAATAGATAGGCCTTGGAAAGGATCACCTCTAAAGGTATGGATTCTAGCACTTCATTATTCCTCTGAGAATAAGCAGAGCTGCCAGGAAGGCTGAAACAACAGCTTGCCATACATTCCTTTCATCCTGCATAGGATTATGCCCAGAGAGGAGTATTGAGCACCACCACCTGTTTTGGTGAAGCAGCTGCCTTATCAGTGGCATTTTGCCTCTGAAAGGCCCCGTGTTTCTGCCACTTGAGATCCCACTGGGTACTCATTCAGCTGTCACTCACAGAGGCAGGTTATTGACAACAAGAAGAGTTCAGCTCCAGGGAGATCACAGGCTGCTCTCTCAAACCAAAGCAAATTGGGTTTTTTTACCTCAATGTGAGACAGTTTGGAGCTGGGCTTCTCATTGGTTCTCAACTCAGAGCCATGAGTGTCCCTCTCCAAGATAAACAACACATTGCAAATCACAGCTGGTCTTTTCAAGAGGGAAACAATTTAGGGGAGTTGGATACTACTGTCACTACAGAGCTAAGTATCCAACATGCTCTTGGGCAAAGCACAATCCCATAAACCACAGCAGGAACTAAGATCAGGCTCTGTTGAGCAGAGGTTATGTGGCCTCTGCAAAAGGACAGTGAGACACTGGGTTCAGAACTGTATTTTCCTAAAAGCAAACACTGCCCAGGGTAGGCAACCAGCAGTGAGGAATGAGTGAGGAGGGCCTGGGACCCCATGGAGTCCTGTGCTTATCATTCCCCTTCGCATAAAGAGCTACCAGAATGAACCAGAATGCTGAAGAGAGGTTAACTGCAGCCATACAAGCAATTTCAGCTCTGACATTTTCCATCTTCAGATTGCTTGACTTTGCAACCTTAATGTTCCTTTCCATTCTGAAGTGCGTAAGCACATGCATGTAAATAGGTAAGTATACAGGCAAATTAAATACTGTTTTCTTCCTTAGGGAAGATTCGGGAGTACCTCAACGTGGCTGGGGGATAATCTAGAATCTTTGATGGAGGCTTCATTTACAAGAAACAGAAAACAAGGAAGAGCCAGCAGTTCGTATCTGAGGTTTCAGCAGCCACATATGGTGGATATTTGAGAATTTCTGCTGCAAAGTCACTTAGAACCAAGCACTGTGCCATATGCTACTGTGACACAAACAGATTTATAAAGGTTAGCTTCTGTGTGCATATACAGCATGACATGTTTCTAGGAGAAGCATGTCACAGGACAAGCGCTACAGCCTGACCTGTTAAAGCAGCACTGATTTCTACAATTCTCCAGACCCAAGCAAGCAGAAAAAGACTTCAGTCTTCTATAATTATTCAGGAAGGCAGAGAAGGAAAACAACTTTTCCCAATTTCCAACTTCCACTCATCCTTACAAGTTGAAATGAACTAATTAAAATAAGCATAGTAAGAATAAAAACTGAAAGAAAGACAAAATGTTCTGGAAATTGTAGAAGAAGTTACTGACATCAAAAGCTGGCTTATCATGTCAACAATGTATGTTTCCAGCTGCTTTGCCAGTGACTCTCTTGAGTCAATATCAAACTTTTCTTAAACTTAAACTTCAGCAATCACTATACATAATTTGAATATTCTTTGCATTTTATTTAAATAATTTAAAAATGTGATGGCTTATTTTTAAAGAAATAATAGGTATAAAATTAGAGCTAATGATTAGAAGAGTTTTTCTTACAGTGCCTTTTACAGTTGTGTTAAAAACATATTTTCAGGTATATACTGAAAATTGGTTGCATTCTGCTATTGCTCAACAAATCTCTCTCTTTACCTTTCAGTTAGGACATAAAAATATATCTGCTGAGAAAATCATTCTAAGCTATCTCCTTGGTGAAAATCTGCAAATACTTCACAACTTGGCAGGCAGCTAAAGGATCATCTCTTCACATAAAGCGGAGACCACCAACCACATGCCTAACTAACACCACACGAGCATGAAAAGAAAGCAAGAACCAGGTGACCTGGGAAGCAGGATGCCTTCACCTCCTTGCACCAGCACCACTGCAGGCAGAGAGCATTGGCAGGGCACAGGTGTGGCAGGACCAGATAACAACAAACAAAGAGCCCCAGATTTCTAACACTGGAGGACACTGTAAATTGGAAAAGAACACGAAACCTACAGAAATAAGAGCAGACAGGCAGGGAGTCTCACGGGTGCAGGAATGTGAAGATAAGCTTGTGAGCCTGCTGGAAAAGGAAGGGGCTGCTGCTGCCTGGCTCAGCATACTTAACAGTGGGTCTGAGTCAGGAATGGGCAGTCAGGATTTTTCTGGAGGTGGAGTTTTTTGGGTTTTTTTAAGTTAAGTTTCCTTTCTGAGCAAACATCATTGTTGGGAGGAAATAAATCTATCTGCTAATTTTTAATGCTAGGATGCACTTCATCCAGTGTTTGGGTCATGGTATAATTCCTAAAACAGGTAAGCCCCAGCTTATAGGCAGAGTGATGAAAAAAAGTAATGGATATTATCTTTATCTATAGAAGAGGTATTGAAAACAGAGGGAAAGAAAACTTTTAATAAGTCTTTTTCATTTTACTAGGACTGTACTTGTACAGAAGATTTCAAGGGGGTAACACCTCTCAGGACTTGAGGAAAACAAATGGGCCACACACTTTCAATCGAGAGGCACCACTAGCACAGGCACTAACACACAATGCTGTGCTTTTCTGCCACGAGGAACTCCCATCATATCTGCACGTGGGCAGAGCAGACCACATCACTGTTTTCCTCCTGGCAAGCTGTGGCAGCTCTTGCCTGGCAGTTTCCTGAATGACTGCATTAATTTGATTGACTCCAGATCAATGGTGTCCCTAAATAAGATTAAATTACAAGTTCCTTCTGTCTGTATGTTACAGGAGATTACTCTTAGCAGAATCTCAAAGGAGGCAATTAGCTGACCACTGATGTAATGAATTCTAATTATTTTGTTTGTACAAACAATAAAGCCGGATCGTTTGTTTAGCAAGGAAGTGTAATTACTCTGAGCACTTGAGAAAATAAATCAAACAGCGCTACCTAGACCTGTAAATAATGAGCCTTCGACTTCCTATTTATGCTAAGAATACTCATGGAATATTTTCAGGTAACTGGGAGCCAACCTTTGAAAGTAACATTTATCATAGTTATTATTGAGCGCTTGCTTGATTATGTTCTTGAGTGTGCTAGGTACCCTGCAGAAATATCCATCTACATGGGCTGTCACTGGCACCTGCTAAAAATTCGCTGCAGCCAGTGCAATTTCCTGCAACTGCTTTTTGTTAATCAACAAGAAGTCGCTCACATCGCAATCATGAGGCTGTTCTGCTCCTAAGGGCACCAGTGGCAGGGGCACGTCCTCAGCAATAGATGAATGACCAGAAAAAAAAGCACATTACTACACATGGAGCAGGCTCTGTTCTGCCCAGCATTTGGCCATGTAGGCTAGAAATAGAATAAAATCAGAAGGCAATGGAATGAGAATGGTCACAGCTGGGTCTTGCCCTTCTCCATGTTGATCTGCTGCTGCTGCTGCTGCTGCAAAATATTCACAGCTCAAACAGGAGAGACAAGGAGAGTCACTAGGGACCTCACGCTGCAAAAAACAGAGATCAGTCCAAAAATACCTCAACTTCTGCCACTTCTGCTCATTTTGTGTGACTCAAGAGCATGAGGGAGCTGACAAACTAGAGATAACCTGATCCTGTTTTATGCAAACTCCCTGGTTGTTGCAAGCACAGTGATGCAGCCATCTGCACTTCCTGAAGGTACTAACTCCTGAGATCAGCCGCTGTCTTCAAGGTAGTTAGCTTCCTTTACCACAGCTTTGAAAAGATATCCATGCACACAAAAATATTTTGCTTAATCTTTCTTTCATTTCTAGCCACATTTTAGATAGCTAGAAATCTGAATTTAAAGTAAACTGCATAGCCTAGAATTCTGCAGTTGGCCTGGTTTTCCTCTTTTCTTAGGCCAAACAGCAATACGCCCAAAAGGCACAAACATTATTTTCTGGCTCTCTTAAGTGGTGCTCAAAAATCTTGTGGCAACACTGACTTACATCCTGGTAAAACCTGAATGAAAAAAAAAAAAACCTAAACTTCTGCTTACAGCGCTTGGATTCTTGTTGTAGAGATACTGTTTAAACAGAGAATGAAAGCCCTGAGGTCAGCAAAACCTCACTGAAGTGAGCAGGGTGTAAGTTACAGCAACATCTGTACTGGCTGAAGGGAAACTGCAAATCACTTGTTAGTGCAATGGGAGCTGTTTCCCTCATGCTTATGAGGTATTTCACTTCTTCATTCCTTTCCACCCTGAGCCGTTTCTCTTTGTTTGTGTTCAGTAGCTATTAAAAACTCACAGAGTGGGGGTTTTTTTGCACTCTTGCTGTAGGCCTAATTGACAAATGTTTGCTGCCTGCCATTATGTTAAGCCAGTATCTTTGAAAATTAACTGGAGACTTTAGTCTAATTGGGAGAATTTAAGGGTGAATAAATACCCTGTACCCCAAGGCAGGTGAGGCAGATGAATTAAAAATGGCATCTAACTGTAGTGGAGACATGCTTATGCCTAAAGCTTTTGTTTTGTTTTTCCCCACAAGCAACTTGACCCAACCAAACAACACGAAACCAGAGAATTCCTTGGTCAGTCTTCTGGAATACCCCTCTGAGCCTCTTCTAGGGAACAGCAGCACTACTAAATGTTTGGCTGCCTCTACACCAAGTATTAAAATGTCATACTGTTTTTCCAGCCTGAAAAATTCTGGTGACCTTACTGGATGAAACAATTAATGCTGAGCCAGACAGGCAAGAACAGAAAGTCTTTGGGGGTTTTCAGGAAGGCTAAACTGCAGCCAAAACTATTGAGGAAAGTGTGAAAACTGCCTTAAAATTGGTCAGTATTTTTCTGGGTATAAATACTGGAGCTGCTACTCCACATTGGAGTATTAGAGGAATATCTCATCAGAATGAGGAAAGTCTCAGTTTCTGGCCATGCTTGAAGTGCACTGTACTGCACCCTTTAAATATTGGTCTCTTGTACAGAGGTGTTGCAACAGTAGAAATCAAGGGTTTGATTTATCTTAAAATGACTACGTGCTTATGGTCCTGCAACACATTATTCATCCAATCCATTCCTTTGTGCTGGGAAAATAAAGCCTTATTCTGTTCCTTCTGAAAACAAATGGGAAGTGAGACGACAGTACAAAGTAGAAGAGCGTCCATAAACAAAGCAAATTGTGACAGAAAACATTGCTGACTTTATGAAAATGGGATCAGAAGTGCTGCTTGGTTTAATAAGAAACTGGAAGTATTTTGTTTTCTTTTAGCTTCTTCTTATCATCTCTTGTACTGCTTCTGTTTCTTATGTCATCACTTCAAAAAGAAAATCCATCACAGGAGGAATTCTGCTGCTTAGAATAAGGATTTAGTCTAATAACATTAGACAAACTCTTGACTTTCTCTGGCTTTCTGCATTAGAAAGAAGGTGGGCTGATTGATCCAAAGCATTTTTTTTCAGAAGTGTCTAAAGAATTAGAAGTCCCATTTTCAAAATTATTTTAGGCACTTAACCACTAAATCCTTTACAGAGATATTTTGGCTCTTCCTTAGTCTCTCTTGAAAAATGAATTAAGTTCATATAGCATGTAGACATATAAAAACTGAGTTCCCTTCCTCTCCCAGGAGATGGATATTTAGCTTCTAGAGATACAGTAAGCCTAGCTCAAGAGTAAAAACTGTGTAATATTTTTCCTTCTAAAAACCTGGAGAAAATCAACAACTTCTTTAAGAGTGGCTCTTACTATGTAAATTAATTTCAAGAATCTTTAGAAAAGTTTAAAATTATCTTCTTCAAAATGTCTGGTCAAATATTTTAATAATAAGAAACTGTCATACCTTTCTGAATCTGTCTGCTTCCTCCAAAGATCCAGCACTCTGTTTAAAAGGAAAAAAAAAACAAAAGAAAAAATAAAAGCATGAAGTTAAGATCCCAGAGGAGCCTATAAATGAGTATTTACCACACAGGGGATGTTTCTTTCAAATTCACGGTCACCTGGACAGAGTGAACCAGCAGGAGATTTTTTTTAATGAGCTTTTTAACAAACATTAGGCAGAAAGATGACATGGTTTTAGGTTCTTGACTCTCTGAATCAGATGAGCAGTTCCCCCAGCAATAGCTTTGACTTTACTGACACCTATTGACTGTATTAAAGCCTACAGAAGGTTTTGGTTAACAAAGCGTGAGTCATCACAATCCATGGCAAACATAGAAAAATGCTCTTTATTAATACAAGTCATGCTTACCTTCCATGCATTTTAAAGGATTCATGTTCTAAATAAGCTTTGGATTTCAAGACAAGGTTTCCCAACGCAGAAAATTTTAAAATGCCTCAAATTTCAGGTGTTCAAGTTCAGACACCTTTGAAAGCACTCGCATACAGAAAGTACCAAATGCAAACCTGTAAATTCTAACCCTTTGATTATGGTATCTTGAAGTTGCTCAGATAATGAAAGTAGTTAAGCTAGAAAAACACTAATTAATAATTATATAAGTTTATGCTAAGAACATGGGAATGTCTTTTGCATGCCCTGGAATATCTTATATATGATGATGAATTCTGCCATCCTTAGCATGCCTTACATACAACAACTCAGTAACTTCTTTAATAATTTGGTTTTTGCATTAAAATGCCTCCCCTTCATTTCATTCCAAATCATTAGCCTATAAAGACAGTTTCAAAAGTGACTAGGTCCTTCCGTGCACAGTTACTTTGAATCAGTTCAGCCACTGACTATTTTGTCTCACAGCAGGAGACAAATAATGAACAGTGAATATATTCTTACTGCAGGATCTGTCAAAAAATAACTCTATGGAGAATGTTGTGTGGAGAAAGGGCAAAAACCAGAAATCCATGTGCCCAGAAGCAGGCATTTATCCAAACAATTCACACACACAAACACCACTCAGTCCCCAGCTGCCTGCCTCTTTGCCAGTTGTCATTCTGGTTTGAACCTTCCATTTCAAGAAACATTTTGAGGATAGCTTACAAAGGGAGAAAGCACACAGCTCTTAATTAAGCACACACACGTGTACTGCTGAATTAAGCCTAGCAACGTGAAGCAACCTGAGGGAGCAATGGCAGAGCTCAGCAAGTGCGAGCTGCGTGTTGTCACCCACCAGAGAACTGGCGGACTCTCTCAGCTTAGATTTGTAGAGCATCCATCGGTAGCGCAGGTCCTCCAGCTCGTCAGAGTTTCCAATGACAGGCTGAAGATGAAGGAGGTCCTCAAAGAGACGCTGCCCATCAGGCACACGAGACTGCAGCTCCTACGGGCAAAGACAAGGGTCAGCAGCAGCTCAGGATTCAGGAAGGCCCCACTTTTTAAACTAGCATTTGAAAAAACAGTGGTTATGGAATAGCACACTTATTTTTGATATTGCTTTTTTGGCCTGAAATGATATAAAACTCATCTGCAGGACTCCTGTAGTGTTAGATATTTCTGTATTTAATTTCTAACAGCATCCATTGCCACAGCATTTGGCTACACTCAACAGGAAGAGTGAGACCAAATACCAGACACTGATTTCAATCAGCTACTTTTAATGAACACCTTTGCCATACCACACTGGAAATGTCCAGCCCAACAGCTAGATGCCAGGTGCTCCCTTCCCTTTTACCTCTGGCCTTCTTAGTAGAAAGGATGAAATTTGTCCTAAATTCCTGAGCTTCAGCTGCTCTAGAGTCTCCTAAAGCAGAAAGCATAGTGTTTGCATTTTTTGTCAATTTGTTCTTTGGAGATTTTTTTTTTGTTTTTTTTGGGGTGGTGGGATGTTGGTTACTTGGTGGGGTGGGTTTGGGTTTTGTTGTTGTTTGGGTTTTTTTAATTCTGAAAGAATTTGCACTTATTGCAGTATTTGTCTCCATTCACCCGCTGAAAACTAACCTCAAGTTTGCTCTGGTGTGCCTTAATTTCCTCTGTGGAAGATGGAGTCCCAGCAAGAATTTTGGTCAGTTTGGTGTTTTCTCCTCGTAGCCACTCTTCAAAGTCATGTAGGAGCTTCAAGTGGCTGCTTGTACTTTGCCCTTCTCCCATCTTCTCCTAGGATACAGAACAACAGGGACAAAAAAAGCTCTTACTGTTAGGTCAGATGTTTCCTCTGAAGGCCTGATTGCAAGATCTTAACCTCCAGCTTTGGAACCCACAATATCAGATGAAGGCAATGAAACTGTTCTTGTGAAGCTGACATGAAGGCAGAATCCCCATCTCACCTGCTTGTGGTTGGGATCTACATCAAAAAGGTGGAAAGCAGGTCTAGACATCCATCTGCTGTCCACGAATGCTCTTTTCTTCTTCTTATCAGCCACTGGTCTATTTAACTGCCACTTTTTGAGGAGGCTTGAAAACACAAAACCAGAAACATCAGTGCAGCAGACATCCACATTTTGACTGGGGTTATGGGGGACAGCTCTGGGGAAACAGCACTATTGGTGTTATTATATCATTATTACTACTAATAACACTATTACCATTAAAGTTATTTCCAACTGGAGTGACTCAAAGCTACACCAGGACTCTAGCTCTAACATCTCCAAGTGTTTCGTTTTCTTTTATTTAGGGGAATAAAAATATTACCTTGGCAATATAACTTTCCTTCTGGTTACAGGAGGCAGTACAATCAAGCCTTCCTCGACTTTGTAATTTAATTTTTGTGCCTATTCTGACACTATGCATGAATACAATCATACATGCAGCACATCATTAAATATTAATACAGACTGGCAGATATGAGCAGCATTTCGATGCTACACAGCAGAGGCAAAATAATTTTAAGTCTTGGTTTCCCAGCTAAAGAGAAGATTTTTAGCTCTGCTTATACTTTTGCAGGTTTGCAAAAGGCACAAATCCCATTGCAGATATACCCTCCTTGGAGGCATCTCCAAGGAGAACAGGAAGGTGAGACAGAACAGCACAAGTCACCCAGTCTATGCCAAATTTCTTCTGACAAAGACTGGCAGTACAAGAGTGAGCCAGGTCTTAGGACACTGCCTACTCCAACACAAGGTGAAGGAATATCCACAGACATTGGTTCACAGAGTCTTAAAAAGGTTTTCTTGAAAGTAATGATTCTCAGTTTATAAACAGTTAAATAAAATCCCATCTCACTTCTAGCATTATGATCTGGCTGTTCACTTTCACAGCACAAAGCATAAAGCCTCAAGTGTGTCTGTTCTTATTGCAGTAAAAGAACCCCCTTGAAGGGACATGAGGAAGACCTACACGAACACTTACCCAGTTGCCATCTCCTTCAGTGATTTCCACGACTCCTTCAGGTGATCCAGCTCTGCCTGGACATGGGTAGTCTCCTCTGGAGAAGAATTCTCCATGACCAGCTGGCCATGAGCTTCCACAAGGTGCAGCTGGATCTCCTTATCTGGAAACTCAGCTAGCCATCTCTGAAAGGCACAGCCCTTACAGTTACTCCTAGGTATCCCGGGTAAAGCAGAGGCTATGTCAGACTGAAGGCCATGTTCAGTCCAGGACTATGCTGGTTCTGTTGGCACTAGCTAGAACATACCTAGCGGGAGAAAAAATATGCTGTGGATTCTTCCAAAGAGCCAACACAGGTCAAAGAGCTGATGGCAAAACTTAAAGGGTGCAAGCTGTCAATGCACCTCCTTCTGTAGCCTTCCCATGAAAGATTTCGGTCTTCATAGGAAGGCAACAGCTGCCAGCTGAAGTAACCTGCCAGAGTGAATTTAGCATGCAAAGTACTGCTACCCAGGGAAAGGCTGGCAGCTTTGGAACAGCTCAGCTCAACAGAGTACAAGGCTAGCTAACACGGCAGGAATGTTCAATGAATTCACGAGCACACACAGGCCAAGGCAGGTATTGTCTAGAGAGATCACCCTGACAGGAACAGACCACCTATCCTTTGACAATACTTTATCCATCTCAACAGTTCTTAAGTCATTTTTCATCGTTCTTGTCTGTTACATGGCCCCACATCCCACAACACAGGGCAAAGCAGAGAGGCAACAGCAACCAACAGTTATTGCAGGAGAAACACACCATCATTACTCTCCCAAACCAGGAAATCCTCACTAGAAACCCCCTTTGTCTGAATGCTGCAAAGTGAAGAATTAACATCTTACGCTAAGATGCTTTTCTCACCTCCAGGTCTTCCAGCTTGCCCTCGGTGTTCTGCTCTCCATCAGCATCCTGGTAGGAGTCAATCTTCTCCCTGGTTACTGAGATCCACTGCTGAAGGTCAGACAGTTTGTCATTATACGCCCAGTGCTTCTGAATATGGTCTTCACTCTGCTGTATCATCATCTACAAATGATAAAAACATGTCAGCGCTAAATACAGACAAAAAGCACTTCCTTTGCTGGATCTAACACTATGATGGGCACAGACCCTCGTGGGCAAAAAGGAAAAAAGCAGCTATTAATGAGAGATAAAAAACCTATCCTTTTAGCATCAGTGGTGTGGAAAACACCTCCAAGCTCCTGCAGGCCTGCATTCAACCACACGAGGGGGTATTAAGAACTAGAATAGCTCCCTTCCTTCTCAGCTGCAAGGGAATAGAGAATATCCGTGTCCGAGGTTTTTGTACCCCAGTCAATATCAAATACATCTCACGCTGCCTGAATCAGAAAAGACTGTACAGACTTGTTTGGCAAAAGTCCAGTTCAGTGATAAATGGGATGATTGAGATTGAAACTAGAATTCCACAGTGCACGTTCAGGTAACATTTTACACACGTAATTTTATAGTGAACTGCATAACTAACTTCATGAACTCTTCTTCTGAGATTACTTTAGAGGTCATTTTATAGGTATGTTTGCGAGCTACAAAATGCCTCAGGACAAAACAAGTATTTATGCAATTGCAGCACTTTTCTCTCATTAACTTCTAGGTCACAAAGCCATAAAAACCCCAAACATTTTGGTACAAACCCCCTCTCCAGTAATCTGTGAAATGCAAGCACCACCATGAAAATATAACTATGAGTTCTTTTGGTCAGAAGTCTCAGGCCCACTCCAGAAAGAGTTTATATAGACATAGAATCTGTGGGGATGGTATCCTATCCCCAAGGGAAATCACATTAGAGATAATCAGAGAATCCTGGAAGAGTTATCAAAGCCATAAGAATTCAGTGCCTTCTTCCCCTGAAATGAAAACATCTGTCACTCAAAGCATGTAAGGTCATATGCTCAAAGATTTTTTAAAACATTTTTAAATAGAGGCAACTGACAACTCCCCAGGCAACTAAAAACTTCCTTATGTTACCTCCAGCGATCTCTTCAGGGCCTGAAAGTCAGATGAAAGTTGGTTCATTTCATGCCTGTGTGTGGTATTTGACTGAACAAGCTTCTCTACCTCCTCCATGTGAATGGCAAGCTCTGCCAAGTCATCTTGGATCATCTGCAGAGGAAAAGACAGATTCCATATGGCTAGTGTGCTAGGTATGGCATGGACTTTCACAACACATTCATCAAAGGTAGCTGCATTTGACAGTGTGAGGACAAAAAGTCCCAGGACCAATCACTGTCATTAAGAAAGTGAATTGTTGCGATGCCTAGGAGTGAATGTTTCTGAAAAAAATGGTGGGATGTGCTTTACATGTTACCGGGAGATAACAAAGAAGAGAAGTTGCTGAGAAGTGCCACAGGAGCCATAGTTCAACCAGCTAAGCACTGCAAAGAACTGTGGTGATAACAGCCCTGTGGTCACCGAGGATGAAGTGGCACAGCACAGCTGAACCATCACAGCTCACCGTGGCAGAGTCACATCTCCTCTCCCTTCTCCTCCTGCTCTTCTCTCCCCTCTCCCAGGTATGTAACCCCACTGCATGCCTTGAACAGGCTCTACTGCGTGTTGGACCCTTTGCTGAACCAGTTCAAAACGCTGACCAAAAAAATTATCATCTTTTTCTGTTAATTTTTTTCTTATCTTGGCCAGCTGAATCACCTGTGGAGTAAATCCAGCATGTGTCAAAGCTGAGTGACAAGGTAAAGAGCAGAAAGAGGAGGATACAAAAGGAAGTGGAACAATGGAAATTCTTTTGGAGGAAGTTAGATTGGTTCAGGTTATCTTGTGCAATTTCTCTGCCACTGGGAAGTGTCAGGATACATTTTCTTTAGCAATTAAACTAGCCCAAGGAGGTGTACCACCAACAGCTTCCAGCTGCTTCTTCCTTCCCTCAAGCTCAGTTTGCCAGTGCTTCATTTGCATTGCTTTAATTTCATTCACTCATGCTATAAACTGGACCAAATGAAATCATCTAACACACACTCAAGGGGAAAGGTATTGAATTCCCAACGCTAATAAAATGTGAGCAAACAGGACCACAGTTAGCTGAGGATAACATGGCCAAACAATACTGTAATGTACCTGGAGTCTCTGGAGTTGTGTCTTTTTACCCAAGAGGTCAGGCCGTGGCTCCTTCTCTAGATCTAATTTGGCTTTGATGGCAGATAATTTCTTCTGCAATGGTGCAAAACCAGCATCAAAGTTCTTATGCTGCAATATCAAATTCTAGATGGAGAAATAAGAAAACAGGTCCAGCATTCAAGATATATCCCTTGGCATTATATTTTGTCAATATCTGCTTCATATTCGGAACAAACACGGAGCTACACTATGCAACACACCACAAATTTGTTTGAATGTATGATCAGCCTAGAGAAAGGGATTAGTACTGAACTTATATGTATAAAACTGGCTTAGTAAAGACTTGATCTTTGTCTTTATCACAGGCAAAGACACTATACGGGTTTTGTAGTTCACCTGGAGTTTACTCTTCCTTTGCAGCAGACTTTTGTGTAGAATTTCTCTCTCCTTTGAAGCTTCAGCTACTTCTTGAAGGAAAGACTCTGCTTTTTCCTCACCAAGGACATTGTTTAGCAAATTTTTCTTCAGCTGTACTGTCATCAACTTCTCTTTGAACTGGGAGCTTTCAGCTAGAGCAGCCTAAAGGAGAAAAGTTCTTCCAGTGAAATCATACCCAAAAGAAAAATCATATAACCATATTATTCTCACACAAGTCACACAACCAAAGCAGTATGACAAAGTCAGGTAAAAACAGCATGCTGGGCCAACAAGGGGTAACAGAAGGTACCTGGACAGTGCCCAGTTAAAGGAAAAATCTTCCTGATAATGCTAGAGGCACCAGGGCTCCATCCAATTTGTGAACAGAAATAGAGGTAAGCTGTACTATGGAAAGAGTTGTCTGTGCAGAGGAGAGGCCTAAATAACCAACAGAAAGGACAGCTTGAATGCTCATCCTGAGGATAAATTCCATCCCTGTTCACAGACACATTTATTCTGGAGATCACAGGGATGAAAAAGTAACAAACACACCCTGCAGGGCACATGTGTAAATCGTGCATTTCAATCCCACATCTACATCACCACAAACCCCTTTAACAGAGTCCACAGACTTCCCATCCAGGGAGATCTGGGCTAATGCTAAACAATATTATCGTTATTGTTAAAGATATCTAACATTTTAATGCAGCCTACTCAGCTGACAACTCCAGTCAACCAAATGGAGGGCAGAAAGTAAGACAATGTGCTAAAGATGGAGCTACATAAAGACCTCCATCCCTGCTGTGGGTGTTCCTGCCACACTGGCAGGACCTTCCAGTTGCTGCTGCCTGGCAGCTGCTTGCAGGCTTGGTCAAAGCCACATTTCTGAACTTAGTAACAGCTTTGCTACCTCGATGTGAGCCAGTTCTGGCTCCGGAGCCTCCAGGAGCATCTGGATCGATGGCTTCCACTGTTCAAAACTCTGCAATGGATTTTGGAAGAGTTTCCTCAGTTGGGTTTCTGTATCAGTGCTCATTTTAGAAGTCTTGCCTCTCACACTGTAAGGATAAAGCGACAAGCAACAGAAGGATTATGAAGAAATCCGAGCCCAAACATTCTATTCTTCAAGGCATGAATTAACACAATACTTGGGTGTAAACCATGTACAACACAAAAGCCTCAGTCTGTTTGACTGTCTGCCTGGTGCTGCATACCAACAGCTGCTCTGTCAGCCAGAGACATCTGACAAAACTTTATTTAGATGCCGTAGGACACATTTGTCTTTGGTGCAACTGTGTATCAGGAACTACTTTGCTTTTCTAGTAGCCAGCAGTCTCCCCTTGTATGTGATCTTTCTTGGCTGCTGTCACCAGTGTGATTTAACAAATCATTATCGGAGCAGTCTCACTGACTGATGGGAGGAACAAGCCAAGAGTGTCTAGAATGTAACTGCAGTTGCCTGTAAAAAACGAGGTTTTGTTTCTTAAAAAAATTACATTAAAAAATCTTTGATAACCTTATGTTAGCACAAAAAGTGAAAAACACATTTTTATTTCAGATATAATTCTTCTAAATTTTGCAGAACCACTTGAATTGATATTAGCATATACAGGTGATTCTGATAAAAGCTTTGTATATGTATTTGTATCCACACACATACAGAGCTCTATTATTGAGAAAAAAAGTTAAATCAGCAAACCTTCGATGAATATCCAGGCTTCTCTTAAAAAGGCTTATCCCAAACACAGCCGAGTGGCAAGGCCCAGCAGTGACACACCCCATGCAGCTGCCTCCTGTTTTTCTCGGCTTGCCTGACCTTCCCAGTTTGCAGAATCCCACCTGATATGGCTAAATGCAGCCCAAACTTTATGTTCATTGGGAACAGTACCTTGCAAACTCACAAGACAGGCAGGTGAGAGCAAGGCCAATCAGGATCAATACTGCCTTTCCATAAAAACAGAAACAACAATCTTACCTGTCTCACTGGGCCATGACGGCGCTAAACAAAGGCAAGTTTGCAGAGGCCAAAAGCTCCGCAAATAGAAGGTTCTGACTTTACACGTCCTCTGCCACTTGCTCTGCTGCCCCTGCCAGGCTCAGTGTGAAGCTGCCAGACTTCCCAAAGCAGCTTTGGAGAGACGCTGGCAAAGGAGCAGCTGCCATTTTCTACCCAGAGGCAAGTCCCCTGCCTTCTTTGCTCCTCTTTCAACATTGTTTACTTGCTAGTTTTTAAACCGAAATCCTTTCCCACAACGACCTATAACCCTTCCAGCAGGACCGCATATTGAGCACAGAGGGAAATAAGCTGGGATACAGGAAAAGAACTGACCTTCTTTTTTCCCTTAAAAAAATGATCCTTTCTTCTAGTTTGCAAAATTTGCTGCAGCTTCTTTACTTCCTGATTCCAGGCAGCCTGGAAACGGAAACACTGAAGTCTGGGGAGAGGCTAAACTTTCAGAGTTTCCAAACCAAGGCAAGTTGAAAACAGGAAGATGCATATAAGCTGCCAGGAGAAAGGGAATAAACTCTGCCAAATAATTGCTAAGGCTGGTGAGTCACCGCAACAAACTCAACAAGGGAGGGCCATAATTCTTCTGAACCGTTTACTACCACAGCTCCTGTCCTGATTTTCTAGTTGCTAGCATGAAAGGCAAGCAAAATACATAAATTATTATTATAAAATGCTAATAAGATCAAATTAGCTGCCAACAATCTAATTTTCTTCTAGCCATACACAACATTAATGATGTAAGATCATTGCTTGAAAATGACCAGGAGCCTGCAGCTCCCAGCAAATGGCTAAAATTACAGCTTTGCTGAAACATGGAGGCGGATGTAATTAGCAAAAGCTTTTTTTCCTACCCATCACTTACAACTGGATGGCATATCACTTTTTTCTTAGGCCCCTGACAATCCCTCCAGTGTCTGAGAAGATTCCCCCCACCAGCCCACCACAATCAGACTTCCCAGTACCTTTGATACTGGTGTATTGCAGAGACAACGCTCTCAGCGTGCGGCTGCACATCTTGGGAAAACCGTAGCAGTTCCTTAAGCTGAGCCTTCAGCCTCTCAATCTTTGACTCTTCTGCAGCCAGAGCTGCTCTTGCTGCCTTAATTATAAAAACAATGAACAGATCACACCTTATGTAGTGTCTGGCACACAAAATGAAGAAGTAAGGCTGTGTCTCAGGGTACGCACAAATCCCCTTTCAGTGGCTTTTTTCCGGGCTATAAGGAATATGGCCTTTGCTAAGACTGAAAACATTCTCAGGAACAGTTTTGTTCCAGCAGGCTCTCTCTCCTCCCCTCACACTGCCCAGCCTCTGCATCTGATCTGCAGTGCTCTCTGTTTGAACAGAGTGAATCACAAACAGGCCCAGTTTCAGTTCAGCGATTGCAGTCTATAACATGAGCTGCATTTTTGGAGCAGTCTTAACGGCGTCTGTTTGCATGAACAGATCTTCTCAGAGACTCACATATGTTAATTCTAGGGTGACTCAGGGAAACAAAAACAACTAAAATCCATGCAAATGTAGCTGGATTGAACCAGTCTAAATTTTTTTGATCCTTTTTACATATACTTTTCCCAGTTAGTCCTGCATAGTTCTAGACATACAAACAGCAATGAAAGGCATTTTGAGAACAGACAATAAATGCAAAACCAGCCCTCGAGAGGAAATGAGTAGTAAACATTCTCATCTACTGTATGTGTGATGAATTTTTTGCACTCATTTTTGGAGCGGATTGGTTTTGGTGTAAATACTGGATTGTTACAATCTTGGGACTTCTTAGTACCGATGATGTGTCTGCTAGGAAAGGAAGAGAGACACCCATCTTACAGAGATGAAGGATATAATATAGCATTGGTCTTATCAAACTCCTCAGAAATACGTGTACTTGTGTCTGTGTATTTGTATACACAGTGAGGCATTAATTTCCTGCTTCTTTTTAAGTGGAGCAAATTGTGTTGTTTGCTCTGTATTGTGCTCTTTTTGCATACGATCCCTTTGAACTCTAGACACAAATTCCAGCACACGCTCCAACCCTGCTCCTTCTGTGCAGCACAAGGTGAAGGTTGGGGCAGTTGATTCCGTTGTTGGCAGTCACATTTTCCTCAGCCTGTTTCACACACACTCATATTCTTTCCTGATCATCTTTAACCCATGGGACAGGCATCTGTTGCATGCATGTTCAGTCTATGGCTGCGCTCGATCCTCCACACAAAGGGTAACAACTTACATTGCATTTTCTCCACAGAGTTACAAACTCATCTTCAGTCTTTTCCCCTTCCCCAGGGTCCAGGTCATTATCTAGTCTCTGTAGATCTTTTCTCAGCTTCTGGATGTCTGCTTCTAATTGTCTGGCTTGGGACTCATAGGCACTTTCAGACTCTTGGATCTTGAGCAACCTCTCCTCCTCCTCACTGCTCAGCAGTTTCAACTTCTCCAAGGCTTTTCTTAGCTCTTCAAGTTCATCCTTCAATCTTGCAGCTCCAAGTGGAGAGGTGTTCTGAATCACCTCTGCACACTGATTTTCAAGGTGCTTCCACTTCTTTCCACCACTCCTAATGTCTTTGGCAATTTCCTGCAAAAAGAAGTTAAATAAAAATTATCTGCAGGAATGGGAAGCTGGGGAAAAAGCTGAAAGCACTAGGATAAAAGACCACCTCTCCTGGTTGTATGCATTTTGGTTTTCACTTCTTATTTCAAAGTATGTCTTTTTTCAAGTGACCAGAAGCCAGGGTTAGTCATTTGACTGCCTTCTGAATAATATTAATTGCCACTGATTCTGAAGATATTGGTTTTCATGAATGCTTATCACCTGAGATCCCTGACAAAGAAAACAGGAGCTGCAGGCACTAGATAACAGTTGGATCTCAGAGATTTTAAGCTAAACAGTTAAAGCAGTGGCACCAAAATAAAGGATATTGTTCTCAAAAGTGGTATCTTCATCACCAGCTCTAAACTCTCAAGAACTGTGAACCTTCAGGGTCTATTTGGATCACGTTTACCAAATCTGATTTATTTAAACAAGATTCTCAAAGAATCACATAACCGTTGGAGACCAGGCTTCAAGAAAATCAAACCAGACCAGTTTGTGACTCATACTGGAAGAACCACACATACTAACAGTTTCAGGACCTCACACAATTCTTCTGCCCTAGCCCATGCTAAAATCACCATCTACTTTTTACATGTAATTCCCTTCTCAAGTACACCCTTGTATGGTTTGAGCAACACATACAGGGATGAAAAATACACAATCCTAACTCCTTGTTAGAGTTACATTGTTCAAGGACCTTCAGTGCCTTTAGCTTGTCCTCTGCTGAAGACTTGGTTGCTTCTCCAATGCAACAGTTTAATCTCTCCGTGACACCGTTCAGCCACGATTGAAACTGGTTGACATTAGCGCTGTACTGCTCATGTTCCTTGGTTATCGTTTCAAGCAGTTTCACTCTGTTCTGTAACAAGAGACATCAGAAGTGGTGAGGACTGTGCTTATCTGACTCTTTTTCCTTTATACTCTAACCCAGAATTTATAAACAAGACTCCCTTTTCATGAGCCCTCGATAACACTTGGCCTCCACAGGAATTCAAAGTTTACCTCGAGAAACAGAACACAAAAGTACACAAAGGCTTGTTCCTGTCTGGGTTGTGCTGCAGGTTCTCAATGTCTAAGTCTCCAAGAACACAAACTGCAAGGCCCTGTCAGGTGAATTTCTGGCGTTCCAAACCTTCCTACTCTCTCATTAGAAAAAGAAAGGAGATGGAACTTTGTTTCTGGTTTTCACTTTGAGAAACAAGCAGTTATGTTCCTCTTGCGGGTCAAAAATAAAGATGAGCACACCTCCTTATGCCTCAAAATGAAAATAAAAGAGAATGCACTAGAGGCATGAAAATTATTTTAAATTGTTCATTATTTAAACAGACTGTGTGGAAAATGACCATCACCTGCAATTGTGTAGTCCAGACACTTCTGTACTTAGCAGATCACAAACTATTCTGTGGTGGTATCACAGACTCTGGAAACAAATTCAAGCCAATGGAAAGCAGACTTCATTTTCCAAGTTACTGCCTGTACACCCTATAACTAACAATCCCTGAATTTACAGGGGCCTGCACATCCTGAGTTGCTCCCTGCTGATCCAGTCTGGCACTGCTCACAAGTCAGAGTCACATTTGCTCAGACTGGCCTTGTTTTGCCAGCCCAAGTTGAGGCTTGTTTGATTTTGATACAAATCACCTGCTCTGTTGTTTCACTAGTCTAATATCCAACCTAAGTATTATTTTCTGCAAAACCAGACTGATTTTTTTCTTGCCCTTCTCCAGCTGGCATGGAGAGCAATTGAGGTACACTATGGTTACATCAGATTTAAAAAAAAAAAATCATTCCTTGTGCAATCCATTTAGTGCTTGCAGCACCCTTGAAAGCACCATTTGCTCTCACAGACATTGGGCCAAGTTTCATTTTGTGCAATACAGGACACAAAACTGAGCAGCTGCCCTCCATGGCGAGTAGAGTGACAGCTGCAATGGTGGCTAGAGCTGAGAAGTCCCCTTTGCATTTCCCTTGTCTCTGTGAGGCTCTGGACAGATCCCCACACCTGCTAACCTGCCTGAGGTGGCAGTGAGCCATCTCATTCTGGCAGCCTGTCCTCCAGCCAGGCCAGCAGGAGGGCAGCATAAGCACCAGTCAGCCCAGGACCTCCCGTGTGCTGGGGGTGGTGGTCTCCCTGGGACTTTGCCCTTCACCTTTGGGACAGGTTGTGCCCATGGTGCACTACAGAGCCACCATCCTGCAAGTGGCCCACCACCACTCTGCTCTCCTCACTGCCACTGCTGTCTCTGCTGACTTGTGCAATTCAGGAGTGCCTCCCCCAAAGTTAGATAACTTGCTGTGGGACAAGACAGGGACAGCTAAGGGACAATTGTTTCCCAAGGAGGATGAAATGCTGCCCACTTATTAGAGCATGACCTTTAATAGCACCAGCCACGCGTGGGTTTGGATGAAACCAAATGGTAGAATTATGACTGCAGATTTCTGTGGCCAAGATGTGTCCAGCAGAACACCTCACTTGCTAAATCCCCAGGTGTCAATTCTCAAATCTGCAGAGGCTAAACAGTTCATGCCTCGACCTCAGGTCAGGGACCTGAAGAAGACAACCTTATAGCAGTGTGAAAGGGCCACACATCAAAGTGAACCAAGTCAGGCCAAGCTTATTGACTCCATGGAATTAGATTAATTTGTTTTACTGGCAGAAGCTCCAAAGGGCATAAATCAGAATAACAAAGCAGAGATGTTATTAAGCTTAAAAATCTTAGGCTGATATACAGGGGGTTAAAAAGGAAGTCAAAACAACCTACCCTTGGCCAAGGCGATTCAGCTAAAACAAAGGAATCTGCAGTTTGGGTGCACTGCTGGTCTGTGAGGTCAAGGAATAGATGCCATGGATCTGGGCAGACTGTGCTAGCTGTCACACAAAAGGCTTACAAAGAGCTGGCTGAGCCCTCTCCCCCACAAGAGGTGAAGCAGGAAAACTTTCCAATGATGAAAAGTAAGAGACCACTTGCTCCTGCTAGGTTAGCTGTCTGGGGAGCAGGACAGTGTGAAACTCAACATCCACATTCACTGGAGGAGACTGAAGAAAGGACACGGCCCTGGAAAGAGTGAGAGCACCGACAGGAAAAGAATGGGTTTGCCATGGACTGCAGAGAAAGAGATGTGTCTGGGCAGAATATGCCCAGCCCTGGGTACTCAAGGAAGGTACCCAGGAGGCTCAGGAAGCCCTCTCTCCTAAGCTCCCTTCACAGTCAGCCAAGTCAAACGAGCTTCCTCTGGAAGGCAATCTGAGAACATAAAGGAAGTTCCTGCTTTAAATCCCTCTGTGGCATCTCAAGGAGAGTACAGAAAGCTCCTGTAGCCCTTTCTGGTGTTGTTAGTCTTAGCCCAAGGGTACCTTAGCAAAATGTTGTAAGCATCTGGGTTTCAGTTAACAGAGACAACATGGACTGAAATTAATTTGATATGTAAGGAAGAATACATTTCCTAAATATCAACACACTGTATATCATAACTTTTCTTACCATCTTCAATCTTCATTTATGCTAAAACGTAAAACCATCTACCTCTGCATATTTTTAATTTCCTGGACAAGAGAAAGCATGTAGGAAATGGCTGCCACATCTAAAAATATTCCTGTTGATGTAATTAAAAGAAAAGGATATGCTTTTAAAATTTGGGAATGTTAAAGACACATGTTAGCACTAAGAAAAAAAAAAACAAACCCTCCCACCATTTGCTCATACCAGAGAAGCAATATCACAGGCAAACCTTTAAGAAACACTGTCCAAGAGCCTGCCTTCTGACAGAGCTGGACAACTGCACAGGATCTAAAAACGCTCTTCAAACACAAGTGTAATCTGCAAACAGCAGCGAGCCTCCTCTGCTCAGGCATCCAGCTGGCATCTGCGAGTCACATTTAGTCCGGCCTCTCGTCATGTGAGGGGCCAGAGCAGTCCCCTTACAACTCCTGTGTCTCGTTCATTCATTCCTCCCGCTCGCTGGAAGAGGTGGCAGGGTTTCCCTAACTAGTGTTACACTTTCCAACACAATTCCCAAGGTGCCTGTAACCTTGGCATTAGATAATAAACTCCTCATTTACTTCAGTTGCAAAATCCAAGGCTTCCCAACTCCCTTCTTTGTTCCATACCTCCTGAAAGAGGGACTTCTTAGCTGGATTCTCTCACTCAATCCTTCTATGAAATGTGGTATTTATAACCAGTGCCAAAGAAAAGCTTTTTCTAGTGTCTCAGTTGGCTGGAAACATAGAGACATATTTTGTCTAACTAGTATGAGCCACTTCCTGATCTCATTTACACCAGCACATATCCAAGTGGGTTAGAGAAATCACACCATGTAAAATCAGTCTAGAGAGGTCACATTCTGGCTCTGAAGTATTCAAATTACTTGTTTGAAAGAACAGCTTTATTAAAATTACTAATGACTGTCTCTCGCTTCAAAACCAAAGACAATTTTGGTGAGGAGGGAGTGAATGATAATTTTAAATGCCAGTCTAGATAAACCTCTGAATTCCCAGGAACCTTCTTATTTGTATATGCAGATGCCTTGTAATCAAGCCATCTACCTTTAAAAATACATAATCAGTGTTGAGGCTCAAGTCTGCTGGTGGCTTCTCTGTGGCTGCAGCTACAGAATTTCCAAATATACTCCAGATTTTGGAGAGACATTAGCAGTAGTTGTATATTTACGGCTAGGAAAGTACCTGAACTACATGCTCCAAAAAAGTTAAGGGGGTTTTTTGTCGTTTTTGGGGCTCGGGGTATTTTACTACAAAAGAGAAAAAGTATCTATGGAACAAGCAGGACAATGGCACAAGCATCCCAACGTTTTTGTTCTTCCAGTGTGATCTGAAGTTAACTTTGTACAATGGCACCCAGGGAGGGAAAGCATCCGTCACTGTCAGGCTCCAGTTCTGGACTGGTGTGTAGGTGTGGGAATAAATAGAAGGCAGCATTATAACAGAGGCAGACAGCAGAACCAGTGTAATGATAATGATGTCTATTTGCACCAGGTAACTCCAGACTACGAAATTCCTAGAAGTCACTAGGAGCAAAAACTAGGTTTTAGTTTCTATATGTTTGGTTTAGATGTGTCTCTCTCTATATATATCTATGAAATATCCCTTTGAGTATTTCTATTGATTTGGTCAGTAAGAAATTGAATTCTTCTGTCCACCCGCAGATGTCTGCCTCTCATCCACACCACATGGTCAAATCCTATCTTCACCTGAGTTTTAGAAGTGAAAAGTACAAGCATTTTCTGAAATCTTTACTCAGAAATAGGGTGAAAGGAAATCACTGGTACTGAAAGATGAAGCAGGGTGTCTTACACCAGCCTATCTAACAACTGTTCAAGGTGGAAGATTAGTAGTGGGTAAGAATTAATATCTGTGTGCATAGATAGATAGTGGAACTGGCCACTGAGCAAAGTGTTGGGCCAGAGCTGACTCCCACCTCTGTGTTTCCCAGTTCTGCAGGCAGGGAGGGCAGCTCTGGGTCTCCACTAACGCTACTTCCTCCAGCAAGGCTGTGTTCATGCAATATTCCTGCCTCCTGGAATGGGTACTCTGCATCTGGTTATACAAGAACCACTAATGTGCTGAAAGATGAGGAACAATGCAAACTTTATATAGAGATGACCTAAAGCCATATTCTCTAGGTCACAGCAAGCAGCCTGCAGTTATGTTACAACAACAACAACTATAAAGCACTGTCTAAGAGCATCCCAATTAACAGCTCATCTTGGGACTTGACAATTGTTTCAAACAGTCCATTGACTGAAAGAACAGGTGTCCTCAGCTCTGTTTCCTCTTGCAGTCCTACCAGGTAAGCCCCATCACTCAAGGAGCAAGTAGCAAACAATACCATAGACTGGAGGAATTTGAACAGCTCCCACTCTTTATAAGCATACCTGAGCTTCTTGTCTGATTCCTTCATATTCCACCCTCATTTTCTTCTGAGCATCCTCATCAACGCTGGGGTCACCTATCCTGCTGAACAATGAAGCAGCTTCCTCCAGCAGCCTTTCCAGCAGGACTGACTGATTTAGGACATCATTCTGCAAAACCTGAGCGTGGCTCAGCTGCCACTGCTTCTCCTTTAAGCCAAGCTGCAACTCAATGTCAGGCTCCAAGGTCACCCTCATGTTGTGAATCCACGTGTAAAACTCATCTTGGGCTTTCAGGTACTCGCTCCAGTGCAGCCAGACCCACTCAATGCGGCTGTTGGGGAGAGCAAGAGAGAGCAGTTAGATAAAGTGATGATGGGAGCAGTGGAGACCAACAATCTCGAGGCCTTCGAAAGTGCACAAGGTTCTCAGCAATTTTAAGCTGCTCTGACTTGACAGAGTCTGGATTCACTTCCCAGGTCCTCTCTGCTTTGGGGAGGAAATATTCTGCCTAAGATCCCCGTGCCTGACCAAATTCATCATTCCAGACCATGAGGTGGGTGGGCCAGGTTGTGAAGGCAGAGCACTGATGTCTCACTGATCCTCTCTCCCCACACAGTCCCCAAAATGCTCATGGGACTGGGATTAGCAGGGAATTGCTATCTACAATCCAGGCAGCAGAGAGAAGCAGGAAGCACTTTATGAAAGCACTGGAGGAAACAGCTGCCTCAACACACCCAAGAGTGTGTTTGTCTTACCTGTGACAATGAGTAATGTATATGGCTGTCTCTTCCCACAAGGCTTTAATGTCTTTTAGTTTAGAGAGTACCTCATGCTTCTTATCCTCACCGATGCTGCGAAGAGCAGCATCTGCCTTCACAAGAACCAAGTCCATTTTCAAGCTGCCTTCTGGTTCCAGTGCACGTATTTTCTGTGAGAAAAACAAACGGTACTGAAAGCATGGAAAGAAAACAAGCATAATTGACAAAATGTAAACTTTGTTTTTACCCAAGGATCATTAACTCATAGAATCATTTAAGTTGGAAAAGACCCTTATGACCATCGAGTCCAGTCATTAACCTGACACTACCATGGGACAGAAATGTTTCTATACAACACAGACAATTAACCCTTCCCACCTAACTCCCTGCTGCAGAGTTTCTCCTGAAAGGAAAATAAGGACATTTTTTCAGACATGTTTATTCTTAAACATCCTAAAGGACTGCATTTGATTGAAAACCACACAGCAGTTGAAAAACATTTAAGTTCATAGAATCAAACAGACCATCCTCTGTGAAATGCCTGTGGCTGTGTTTCCAGCGCTGTTAGAAGGTTACAGCACTGTGTTGCCACAGGCCAGCTGTTCTCTCCCACCTGCCAAAGCACAAAGAGGCAACCCCCACAGGGTACACTGCAACCTCTCAGTTTTAAGCTCTACTATAAGAAATCATGAAGCATATTAAAAGGACTTCCTAGTGCAAATAAAAGTTGGCTTAGAAAAGAAGCCAAGAGAAATCAACTAGTGGAATTTTCTGCCTGCTACCAAATTTTGCTTCGACCCTAAATTGCTAAGCTATGAATTGGTGAAAATGTGTATCTTACACAAATAGGAATGCCAGGAACTGAAAGTTGAGTCATCTGATTTTAAGTATCCAGAGATGGAAAAATCAGCACAAGTTCTGTACAATATAACAGATTAATTATGCCCCAATTTTGGATGTCGGCTTTCAACATTACTTTATCCAAATTTCTAATACTATCAAATTAGCTTTTCTTGCTGCTCTTCCTGGCAAACTGCAGGCTTTCAAGTTTGAAGAAAAAAGCTTCTACAATGAAAACACCAAGATGCTCAAAATCAGCGATTACTTTCAGCAAAATTAGGCCTATGGCATTTGTTAAAAAAAAAAATCATGTCGGTTATTGCAAAGGTGAGACAAGTAAAAGGCCTCTGGATTTCCACATTCCACAGTCTCACATTCTGGAAAAAGCCTGTTCTTTTGGCATGCAGGCAGCACACCTGCATGTGATATACAAACAGTTGTTTGGACAAATTATTTCCTAAGAAAGGTGTGATGAATAGAATCCAGGGAAGCAGGGCAAAGGCAAGAAAATACAAGCCATAGCTATCATCCAACAGGAGAAGTGTAAGAGCAAAGCTGTATTCTAAGCCTGATATTTTTACAGCAATTAGAAGCAAATAACAGCTGGACAGAAAGCAGTGGCTGTGCAGTCATTTTTCTTTTTCAAATCTGTTTTTTACATGATTTCTATCATTGGCTGATATTTTCATTAACAAATTAACAGAAAACAAACCACAGGAAGGAAGCATGAAAAAAAACTGGCAAGCCAGGTGCAAAAAAGGAACTGAAAATTGATCACTGGATTTGAAAACAACCAATAGGTGAAGCAGTGAGCACATCATAAGGACATCCGAGCTGGAGACAGAAGCCAGGCCCAGAAAGGAGGCAGGATGAAGGAGCAGGAAGTTGTTAAAGTACACACAGGAAGAAAGAACAGACACTTGTTAATCTTTAGAATGATGAATTTCCAAAGTCTGAGTTGAAAGAATCTCTTAACACGACTTTTTGCATGTTACAGACCTCCTCTAAAGCCCGCAGAAGTAAATGGGCTTCAGGTCAGGCCATATCACATCACCACAAGTCTCTAGACCTTATAACTTGTTATCTCTGCCACGAATGCTCCCCCTTTGCCAAGCTACCACTCTTCTACTTGAGTTCCTGTGTTTCTTGCGTGTTTTTTGAGACTGTACATATCAAAGTTTCCCAGACAAAAGAAAAAGGTGAAAATAATTTAAGGTCAGAAAAATAAAACTATAGACCAAGATAAAATGCTTCAGATTTTTATGACTTTCATGCAAGTCTAGCCACCATGCACCAGTCTCTGTATTAGTCCAGAGGCAAGATCCATCCTCCAACAAACCACAATGAAGGAAAAAGGCTGAAGACATCACTGTAAACCACCTCTTCATCCATGTAAGCCTGCAATGTTTTTTGTTAAAACTTCAGAAGAGGCAGGCCCAATATAACTAGACACACAAAAGGAGAGACTTTGGGGTAAATAACAATGGGAAAGATTTTGCCATTTAAATTAAAGAACAGATTACTTGGAATTAAAGGTAATAAAAGTATAAAAATAGTTTCAGTGTTAGTCATAGAAATATCACCACTCCCTCCAATCATAAATGGTACAAATGGGACAAACAGGAGTGTTTCCTTCTCTGAGATTACAAGACCTAGATAATATCTAATGAAACTGAAGTTAATGAATGTGAAATTACTGTAAGAGAGCAGGCACAATCTACAACAGGATCTCTGTGAGAAGAGTTATACAACAGATTAAGTAAAACCAGGAAAAAATGAGAACTTTAACCTTTTCATTAAACAGATCATAAAGGGGATCTGTAAACCCTCTTATCATCAGGGTTTATGGAAAAGGACAAGGCAATTACTCTGGAACAGCTCATTACCAGGATACTGCAATCTTTCTCTGTCAGTGACTGTCAGTCCTGGAGGAAATGGAACACTAACGTGATCTGATTCTCTTATACTATATGCTGCTCGTCTGCAAATTACTGTGGTAATTGCAAGCAGCAACCAAACTGTTCCAGGCTTGAGGAGAGTGTAAACATTTTAACCTGCCAAACCTGCTGCTGGTGTTCCAAATCAATCTGAAAAGTTTGGAAGCCTGTGATATCAAATTGCCATCCTCTTTTTCTACATCTGTAAACATTTTGCAGATGGAAAAATTAGAAAGAATACTGATGTGAACCCATCCACACAGGCCCAATGCTCCAACAAGCAGGGGCAGCTGATGATTTCCTCATGGAAAACTCTTGAGTCTACAGCAATAACTGCTGTAACAATGGCAGCCGCGAGAGCCACCCCTGAATGCCATCGCTCCTCCCTTACCTCAGTCTCTCTCAGTCTGGCTTCTAGGGCAGATCGAGGTCCTTTGGTGTTGTCATTGATCCTCAGTCTCTCTTGGATGGCCTTCATCCAAGCTTCTGCATTCTCCACGCTGCTGTCAAATTCATCCTGTAGCTGCTGAGTCATCGCATTGGAAGAAGCTGAAAGGACAGGAAACAGGGAGGTAAGCAGGTTTTGGGGAAGACCTCAACAGGAATGAAAGGCAATCTAAAGGAGCAAGGGAGAAAAGCTAATGATGTCGTGGCTTTCCTTTTGAACAACAATACCAAAGACTGCAGCAGTATCGCTGTTCAGCTGGGCACAGAGAACACACTCACACTGCAGCTTTCCCAAATGAAAATATACCAGGAAACAAAAAGAAGGTGGAGAACTGTGGGAGGCTCCACTTCAATAAACAGATTTAATTCAAAGCTTTTAAATGAGATTAATTTGGTGTTTGTGGTGTATCCTAGATTAGCTACACCAAACAGAAACACTTTCTGTTTCTTCCCAGAGCCATGCCAATATAAAACTCTCCCAATGCCCTTCTGGGCTCATGTACTGAGCACCTGACCCCAGACTAATGAAGTACTTTGGCACGTGCTTAACTTAGAGGTGTATAAACTGCTTTTGTAGAGGTGTTAAAGCTGCTGAGAGCAGGACCAGATGCTTAGACCCTTGGTTACTTTGTTCTGCTGAGACCTTGCAGAGGTTACCTGAATGCACATGCAGTGAGCCTGGGATACACAGACAGCAGGAATTGGCCAGCAACTTTCAAGACAAACCACAAACAAGCCTTCACAGGGGAATATCAACACTGGTGGATGTCTTCTTTTGCCAACTCTTTGACTCCATAACAGGCTCCAAGTTTTTAATTTTCCTCTCCCTCTCTCTTGTTGCCCATTCCCAATCAGCAGGAAGGTAGGATAGTTGCTCTGCTGAGGTCTCTGTTTAGAGCACAAGCTCTCCACTACCCAGACAGCCTTCTTTGTGCCTGTACAATACAGCAGAGCCATCCTAGGCTCACCCCTAGGACTGCTGGACTAAACTTGACTAATCAGGATGAGCCATAACAAAGCATCCTATGGGTCAGCTCCACTGAAGTGAACAGAACAAGAGCCACTGACATTCAATGGGTTTGGATCACAGCCTACAACTACTTCCAGCCAAGCAGCCAGTGTCTCGTGGAAAATAAAATATTCTTCCTCTTTGTTATTCATCACTGAAAGACTTTTTCGGCACAAAGTTTGAGACTTAATTACTGAACCCAAGTTCATTGTGCAGAATTCAGTTTCCCAGCACCTCTGCAGTTTCCATGAAACGATTCATGCGGAAGAAAGTGCTCGGTGTGAGAGGCAGAGCACAGCTCCTGGTGAAGCTGGACCAATGGTGCTTTGCAACCACCAGAGCTCTCAGCAGCTCAGTCTTTACAAGGGAGAGCCATCCTCCTGCTCACAAGCAGAAAGCCCCCCACCATCCTGCCAATGTTCCTTTCCCCAAGGTAAAAGGATTCATGCAATATTAGAGGTCTTTCCCTGCAGCTCCCAGTGCATTTTCTTCCACATTAGACCAGAGGAAACAAGATGTCAGCATTCACAACAGTCTGAATTGCTGCTTCCCAGCTCTCAGCAGGCTTTCTACTCAACAGGTCCAGAACAGAACGAAAGAACTGCACCTGCAGAGCAGCTACTGCACTACCCCATGGGGATAGATGGAGCAGAGGATGGGGTCAGACCAGCGGAGCTGCATCTGCATGAAAGAGGGAATTCCTCCCTAAGGAAGACCTGTCAGACAGGACAGAATCTAAGACTGTATCTCTCAGGACTTGAGAGCAGTTTTAAAAAGAGTGACCTCACCTTGAAAAGATTAAAAAAATAGAACAGGATGTACTGGATTTAGTGAGGGTGGTGTGGCACAGGGCAGCTACTCCCTCTCTCAACTATAAAAAATATGACAGGATATATAATTAAAGCTAAAATCATCGACTTACATCACGAGAGTCCTAAAGATGAAGCCAGCTAATGGAGTAATGTTATTCTCACTGGATTTCTAGAGAGCTGTCTCCTTCTCCAACTATGACTGGTTCAGAACTGACATTTCTGAACTACAATAATCCAGTTCTCAGAAAAGAGCGCATATCTCATTGCAGCTGAAAAATCAACTCATTTTCATATTAACATTTCTCATTACATCTGGCAGTTGTAGAGGGACTGTCCCCTCAAACTCTCTTTGTTACATACACACATTTCTAGGCAAACAGTTTCTGAACGCTCAAGTATGAGCTGTGGTGATTCCAAGTTACGCTGTTGTGAAACAAAAACTCGCACTACATTTGCTGGAGAGACACTGACGAGAAGAGGCATTCATTTCCTAGGAGAGGTTTCTATTCCTGGCAACATCCATATCATATTTAAAACTGGCTTCAGTACTCCAGCCATGGAGTAGCCAATACAGAACATAATGTTATCCTAGTCCTATTTTTTACAAAAAGTTGAGGGCAATCTAATGTGGTTAAGAAGCAGCAGAAAACCTACTGCCATCCAACAGGAAGGAAACCCCACTCACACTCTACTCTCATGCTGCTGCTCTCTGAGCACAAGAAATTTCTGTCAAAACCTCACAATTACACAGCCCCCCCCATCCCACACACAGTCAATCCATGTAAGGAGTCAACACAGGAAACCACAAAAAAAAGTTATTTCAATGCTAAGATCACCAGCTTGCAAAGGAAGAGAAACACTTTGCTACTCCAACTACAGGCATAAAACATTGACTGATTTTCACCAAGTAATTCCTCGATCCAGTACTACAAAAATGATTAAATTTAGCATAGACTCAATGCCCAGGTGGATTTCATAGAAGTTACAACCTGCAGTACCTGACATGGATTTGGGCTGCTTTTTGAGACCTCCTGTCCTCCCTCCACACAGGGAGGGAGGACAATCAGCTACAGTGCCAGACTTGTGTTCTGGAACCCTTCCCAGGCACCAACAGCATGATTGATACCTGCAAGGTAAAAGTATGAGTGCTGACTTACTGTCTGCTTGGGAGGAAGGACAACTGCTGTTCATTTGAGATATGGCGAGATCTGCAACTCGTTTACAAATTCTCCTAAAGCTGAGATTAATGATTAGAGGATAAAAGTTAACCAATCAACAGCATTCACCCCATTTCTGTTGCATTACTGAAACTAAATGGTTGAGCAATACTGCTGGGTATGAAATTGAGCAATACTTCTGGACCCTGACCCATACAAAAAGGCCAAAGGAGACATAGCAGCTCCCGGAACAGACCTAAGCTGTAGTGCTGTGCAAAGCCATCATTCACACACCAGCCTGTAACAGCAGCAGACCATCAGGGCCACCTGTACCATGGGGCAACAGCCCCTATCCCAGGCTCAGTCTCTGGGACCCACTGTGCCAGGGAAAGTCTTCCCTGAATCACCGGGGCAATCCTCTGAGCAATTTGCACAAAATTGTTTTATTCACAGTTATTTTCAAATGCATCCAGCTGTTCAAAACTGCTTTTCATTTAATGCCACTTGAATCAGTGTATTAACTCATACTGTGGAAAGTGCATTTACACTCTAGAAATCACTTTGCATCTCTATACATGTTACTAAATGAGGGCAATAACTATGCATAAGAAATTCTGGCGTAGATAATGAGATGCTGAACAAAACCAAGTTTTATTTGTCCAGATGCAGTAACAGTTTCTTGGTACAGGCAACAAAGAAGCATATTTCAGGGTGTTGAGCAGAACTGACCCAGGACAGCTCCTGCAGTATATCCACAGGTTATAAAAAGCACATTTTAGGAACAGGAAAATGTGAGACAGATTAGCTGCAGAAACCTGTAGCTGAACCTCTCCCACAACACTAGTCTTTCTACCTTCTCTGAATCACCCTCCATGCCCCCCAAAACACCGCTTGGCAGTGTCTGGGTAGGCACACGTGTTTCAGTGCCACAGAGGGATGATGCCCCAGCCCTTGCCCAGCTGCTCTGCCAGACCCTCTGCACACCCACAGCACAACCAGGGCTTGCACTGGTTTGTCTGAGGCTCAGGCATGGGATACCTGCGCCTTTGGAAGAGGGAAAGGTGAACACCTGGCACACAGTTGTCAGCATCACTCCTCTCCTGCTCTCTCATCCAGGCATGAAACCATCTCGCAAGGAGGGAAGTCAGAGAACTGCAGCCTACCACCTCTTCCCAAAATCCTGGAGAAGGGGCAGCTGGGAGGATGCTGGGGGGCACACATGCTGTACCCCCAGCTTGCCCACAGGCTGCATACCTCAACATGAATTAATGAGATCCAAAGCAACAGCAAGCTGGGTTTTGCTTTTAAAATCTGTTCCACTTGTGTTGGGCTGGGCTGAAGAGATGCAGAGGCAGCTTTGTTTCAGCTGTGGTCTTGGAGCCATGTTGCTGAAAGAGCAAATACATGCATTAGCCAACTGCTCTGCATTATAGCTTTGGGAGCCACTGCGTGGACGTGTCTGAGTTTCCACGGCAGACCCTGACACAGACACAGGCAGGAGACATCCCTCGTGTGACCCACGTGGCGCTCGCAGGGCCAAATTTCTCTGAGCAGTTCTTCCCTAAGCACAGCCACTGCAGGAGCCTTGCTAGTACATCTAATAGCTCTTCTGAGACATCGCAAGATTTACTTATTTAATATTTGTAATACACTACTGAGAGCTTTTAAAATTATTTTGCAAGTGCAGTGTCTTTTTCTTAGGATTATCCCATTGTTTTGCAATGCTTCCTAACGTACTGTTTTCTCTCTGCCAGTCATACCAGGGTTCGGTTTTTTGTTTGTTTTTTTTTTAAATTTAAATCTCTTAAAACGTTTCTTACAACCACTCCCATTTTACACATTCTTTTAAACCCTACATTTATAGAACACAGGCTTTTAAATGGTTTCAATATGTCTTGGATTCTTATATTCACGTACTACTTGACTAGTTTCCAGAACCCAGTTCTTACAAAAATAAAAGTACAAAAATGCTCCAGGAAAATTCAAACCACTCACCATTAGGGAGACTATTTTCCAATTATTGAAATACTTCAAACTTTTCACAACCCTTTTCATTTGGTTCTGGGATTGAATGTGGGGAAAAAAAAGATTTAAAAAAAGCCCACTGAACTGTATCGAATTTTAGACAAATGGATGAGTGTGGAAGCAATTTTGGTTCTGGAAATTGTATCTGGGATAATTTAGTAACTTTTCAGCTTCCCTAGATACTATAAAGAGAGCTCTGAGGAGGCACAGAGCTGGGAGCTCTGACTGCTTTAGATTGGAGCAGAGGTCAGGAGCTGGCACAGACCACAGAGGCACAGAGCACTGACCCTTGTCTTTCCCAAGTTGAATATTCTTCATCTACTCCAGGAGGAGCTACTGTGAATTTTGAATCCAGCCAGCCTTACCAGGCTTCCTGAAAGCCTCCAGGATAGCAGCTGCACCCATGCAGAGCCCAGTTAAACTGCCCGAGTAGGTGCAGAAGCTCTCAAGGTTTCAAATAAAAGGTGTCGTTATTTCCAGCATAATCTTTTAGAAGCTCAAAACATTAATCCTATCACCTTGGCCATCTTCCAACACAGCCCTCTCCTGTGTTATTGGCGGTGAATGTTTATGACAGTCAGCAATTGTTTGTCCTAGTTAATGAGCTAGAGTATGAAGAGGGTTTTTTGGAATAAACACATCCGTATCCTCGTTAAAGCACTCCCTTCAACCAAGGAATGCCACATTCTGAGTACACACAGCACTCATCTATATTATAACCACTTCCTCTCCCCCAAAACTACCCACAGGAAACTTATGGCACATGCAAGGCATTCTGCCACAACATGATCACACCTGACAATATTCTCTTTGTTACCAAAAACCGAAAAGCAGAGACATGTTCTGTGCAGGCTAACTCTCAAAAAAATGCCTGATTTGTTTCAGCCATTTGTTTAAAGATCAATTTCAAACTTTGGTGAGAGCCAGCAGAAGTGGGATATCTTCTTGTATTCTAAGACTGGGGAAAATATATAATTCCCAGGTCTAAAAAGTCATTTCCTTAAAAAGGGATTGAAATTTAAAAATAGTTTTATATCCAAATGGAATCAATAGCATACAAGTAAGGTGGAATTGGGTCCTGAGGCCATCTTCCCTTCCAGGAAATGATAATCAATAGATCTGATCACAACATTTATTTTTTTTTAATTTCAATCTTCAAGTAATTTGGAAGTAAAAAGAGTGAGTATTCTTAGTCACAAACCTCTCTCCATTCTATACACTCCACACTCAAACTTCCACATTTCCAGGTCACTCTAGGAGACGGGCTGGTCTACCCTGATTCCATTAGATAAGTAAAATGCAGGGGTTAGTCCTGGTCTAGAATTTTTTTTACCATCAAGGAGACAGAGTATCTGTATTACACAGCTGTCTGGTTTAGATTTTGATTTTCTATCCTCACATTATTGAGGTATGAACAAGCTTTAGAGCATTTATTCAGTCAGCCCTCCCGGGAAGTAAGACTATCCTATCCCTTTTACAGATAACAACTTGGATTCAAAGGCACTTTGTTTCTTGCCTCTAAGCAATAAGGAAATACTTGAAAGGACAAGAACAAAGTTGAAGATTCTGTTAATAAATGCTGCAGAGGGTGATTTTCAGCCTTTTCTAATCTGTACCACTTCAAGTGTCTCCGCTGAGATGCAGATTATCTTTTTAGTGACTTCAAACTTAATGTCAAGAGCCTTCATTTTCCTCGTTACCATTCACAGACGCTTTAGTCTGGGAAATCGCAGGTTAAACACCTCTGCTCTACAACTTCAGCAGAGATTCTTCAGGTCCAGGGAATCTGATGGAAAAATTACCCCTGAAAGACATCTGTGAGTTTACCAGCAACCTTCATCTTGAGTAGCTGGGGACAAGTTCCTAAGTAGGTTTAGTCTCAGCTTTTGTCAGCTCCCTGAGTTTTACCATCAGTCAGCTAACGAAAAAGCCCTGCAAGCCAACAGCATTAGTTTCATGGTCTCTAGAGACCAGAATTTATGTATTTAATTATCTCCCACTTGTCCTCCACAGACTGTATGATCCCTCAGCACTGGGTGCCAGTCACAGCACTGACACACTAAGGAATAAACATCTGTGGTATCTGCCCCTTGGCTAGAGATCAGTGAACAATTCAGAGTGAATAATATATCTGATAACTCATTCCTCTTTTGCAGGTCATATTATTGTGTATAGACAACCTCATTTTCTCAAAGGTGTGGTCATCCCTACCTATTTGCCAAACATACTTTGCAAATTATTTTTGCTCTGCAGACTGTTCCTAAGTAATTCTTCCTGGCAATCCTTAATACCCTAGCTGTGCTGCTTAGCTTTGGTTTGGCACCACAGCCCTAATGAGGAATTGCCCATCTTCCATGGCTAGCTGGGAACAGCTCTCCTTGTCTGTGTGCAGTTTGTCACAGGGTAGCTCCCAAGGGCCAGTGTCATAGTCAGGACTCTGAAGTGTTAAGCCACACACGAAGAGTTTGCTGTCACAGCACCCTCGGTGAGCAGAAGTGCCCTGCAGTTACAAGGATAACAGCTCTGTCCCAAAGAGGTTACAGAGGACAAGTCGCAAGGGGTTTGGCAATGAAAGCAAGGCATCGGTGTGCACTTAGGGACACGGGGCGATGGAGGGAAGAAAGGGCTGTCAGAGCCTTCAGCTGCCCTGCCACTGCTCTGTGCGGGCTGCAGTGCTTCCACCGCCCACGTCCTCTGCCCACCCCTTGGAACCAGAGACACTCAGAAAGAGATCCTCAAGCCCAGCTGGAGCATGTGGCGTCAGCACGGGCTGGATCTCACACCAGGAGAGGGGATTCGCTGCACTGAACCACAGGCAGGAACACCCTGAGGTGGGAGCCCTGCAATTCCCTAGGGAGTCAGTGTGAGAGAGGGGCACTTCCAAGCAAGGAACCGTACCAGAGGTGGGATAATTCACCTTCTTCAGGAATCCCATGTTCTGAAGAGGCCTACATTTGGAATATGAGTGCTCAGGGGTACAGGATGTCAGTCTGTCTCCAAGTTTATATTCTTTCCTATTCCACATCACTGCTTCCACATTTGGATCTAGGGGGGTTTTACACATGCAATTTTTAGCCCTTACAAAATCAGTGTTAAAATCTTATTTGACCATCAGTCAAACGTCTCTACCTCTGAGTGAGTGACAGTGTGTAACTTGGAGCACCAAGCACATGGCTTTTAAAGTAATAAATCTTTAAAGTCAAGTATATGCTGAAAATATTTCTTAGAAACAAAGTCAGTTGCGACAACTTTATGAGTATGCTCTAAGGGCACAGGTCTTCTGTCCCATTTAGAACAGCTGAAGGACTAACTCTCCAAAACAAGATTTCTCAGCTATATCTTTCAAAACATTATCAGTTCAGTTATGCTAATGATATATTTATATGGTGAAAGTGAGACTTATGGAATTGAAAAAAAGTAGCAAGTAGGACAATACTAATTTTAGATACTAAAGCTGTTGATTAAGAGTTATTTTCTTGGGATCAAAGCATATGGTTATGGAAAAATTTGCAGATTTTAATTTGCACGGAACAGAAAGATCTGTTTATATAAAGAAAGAGAAAAATGACCCCTGAAAGAGATGAACATTTGAAATGCTGTCAAGAACATACAGGAAGCTATACCTAAAAAGTAAATAGCTATACCTAAACAGTCAGCACTCTGCACATAATTAAAAGTAATATTTGCATTAATCTGATAATGCCAGGCTTTATATTGCAAAACAGCACTGGTTTGTGTTCAGACAAACCCACAGGCAAACCAGCCTGCCTGTGTCCCAAACAAAATACACTGTTGAACAGTCAGCAACCTCATCCCCAAGCTCAGAAACAAAGTAGACCACTGCAAAATGGTGGCTATAAATTAATATTGAGTGGTTGACAACATTTTTGGAATTGAATAATACAGGCTGCTTTCTCGTGACTCATTTTTGCCTGGACTATTGCAGTTTCCACGTCTTCGTCACCCTCCCCCAGTGTGTGCTGGCCAGGCGCGGTGGGTTACGGAGCGCGGCCACATCTGGTTTCAGCTGCACAGCCCACTGCAGCAGGCTGGGAACAGCCCGGCACCGCCACGGCTCCTCGCTCAGGACTTCACAACAGCCATGAGAACGCCTTTTGAGCAGTCCTTCTAGCCTGACCGGGGACTGAAGGAAGCCCTGTAGTCTATAAACCCAGAGGGGATCTGAACCTCCTCCTAGTGGGATTCACCAAACCTAAAGCAAAGAGTGAAACGGCAGCAGAGCCCAGCAGTGAGCCCTGTTTGTCAGCAGCCGTCCTGCAGCGAGGAGGACCGGAGAGTTATTTAAAGCTGTGATCACAGATAATTACCATGCTGAGCAGCACAAGTAAAGCCAATGCTTTTTCTTCTCACTCTTACATCCTCCTCCAGCAACTGCCTCTTAGAAATGGAGTACTACAAGAAACCAAAGCTCTTCTTTTCCCTGCAAGCGTCTGAAGAGCTCAGGCAGCGCCGCTGTATTCGGACCCCAAGGGGGCCTCAGGGCGTGCTGCTTCTCAGCAAGTTTGAAAATTCCACCCTAAATGTTATGGGACATAGCCCTGGGGCTACCAGAGAGCTAACACAGAGATACATTTAGAGCAACAGGGGTCCCTATCAGCCAAGGATTTGTACACACACGCTGGCATATGTGTCGTAGCACTACCTATTCTCAAACATTGGAAAGAAGGAAAAGGTATAAAGCTACAGATTTGTTTAACCCGAGTAATATATAATTCTTCTACAAGGAGTAATAGACATCATGGCACAAACTCAGCTCTGGTCTAAAGGAAATAAAAATATCTCCCCACTAGTTCTCCAAAGCCATCTTCTAAAGATACCACAAACACTTGCTGTATTTTAAAGGCATTTCATATCACTAAAATTTTTCTCCACTCCTTCCCTTGAAATTTACAGATCAGGGCTCAACAGGTACCTGGCAAAAGGTTGATTCATAAAACAGGAGAAGCCAGTTATCATCTTCCTGAAGGAAATGTGTCTGATTCTGATGAGGACCATGGTTGAACCACCACAGAGCAGAGCCTCTGATGACCTTGCTTAGGTTCAGTGAGCACAACACAAGCAACAGTGTTTGTGCAAACTATACCCCCTACTTAAAAAAATTATTCTGATTGTCTTTAATCCCCTTTTTTACCTATTGCATACCTCCAGATCACGTTTCAACAGTTATATATGCGACCTTAAACCCACACTTCAGGGAAGGGATCTCACCAGTCCCAGTTCAGCAAACATTTTGGGGCTGTAAAAGCTGATATCATGTCTTGAGCGCCAGCCACACTCCCAGCTCCCAACAGACACTGTCTCTCTATTAACTTCACCCACTGTCCCTTATCTCCAACCCTTCTGGTGCACACCGCAGTAGGGATATTTTGGCTTCCTTTCTCCTGCCTTACATGAAGCAGTTCCCCATCCTGGCCTGCTGCTCACACAACAATTTATCAGGCCTTATTTCATTGCACTGGGCCCTCACCCTTGGGCCCTCCCATCCTTTCCCCCAGCACCCTGTGGTGCTGGCACCAGGCGGGAGGGGAGGTGTGGTCTCGCTCTAGAGAAAAGCGCGCGAATGGGCTGATCTTGGCGCCCTTCACCAGCTGGGTGCTGCCAGAACCCTTTGCCAAGGTTATGGCTCTCCTGCAGCAGGCCACTGACTTCTAGTTCCCCTTTCACTAGGATTCAAATCCTTGAAATTTCAAGACACTTGATTTCTTTAACGCTTCCATGTCTCTGGCAAATTTAACGCAAAGGAGAAAATTAGTGCAAAAGTTATTGGGAGCCAAAAGATACAGACACACTGCCAGAACCATCTCACTACATTATGAAATAAAAGTAATGTTGTAAAAACCTTACCAAAATCCTGGGAAATCTGGTGAAAAGGGTAGGTAAAAGTCTGTGGAGATTCCATCAAAGTTCCCTGATGGGTTCCCAGCATGGCAACCACAATCCAGCCTGGCCTCTACTGGGATTTAGAACAGCGATTCGGCACAGTTGGCAGCACGAGCAAGTCTGGCACAAAGAGAAACCAGTGGCTTCCTCCTTACTAATGCAGGAGGAAGCACAGGACTTCCTCTCTGCCTCCTCCCGTGCTGCGGGAGTGAAAGAGGCAATCCAAAGATATATCAGTGCAGACAAAAAAAAAAAGAAAGAAGAGAAACCCAGAGCAGAGCATGTTGCCACTGTTTAAAACGTAGGTGAGATTTAAATAGCAATAATCCCCAGAAACTATCTAGTTCAGGTCATCAACTAACAAGCTGGTTAATTCCTGTAAGGATTAATGCTTGAAATTATTATGCCTGACAGATGTTTGCTGAATGGGAATTAGTCAAGGATACACAGGATGAAGATAAGCAAGAAGTAAAAGTGCAGACAGGTACGTCAGAGACGAGATTTTAGAAATCATTAACTCATGCTCTAATATAATAGTAATTTTCCTTTATCTTCCTCTTCCTTTTTTACTCTCAAGGTCTCTAGCAGGAGGTTCCCTGCACAGACTGACACACTAATCTAGAGGCTGCTCTCAGTTACAATCATGCAAGACAAAAAGGAGGTTAGCTGATATTTTCAGGAAATACCTCTGCTGCACAATTTGGCTGAATGGAGCATACTTTGCAGACATTAGCTGTCTCTCATGATGGAGCACATGATGAATTCTGCCTTCCTAATTCCCCAAAACTATTGGAAAATATAAAGCAGCATTCTCCCTTGATTAATTAAGATCCTGCTGGGTACAGCTGCTTTTAGACATTCAATAAAACCCACTGGTTTGGTCTACCCACCCCACTACCATTTGCATCATCCTAATGGTGTAGATCTAATACACTCTAAGACGAAAACGGGTGCCACTTGCTCAAGTTGGTGTAAATCCAAAACAAATCCATAAGGCCAACAGTCTCTCTGCTTTTTCAGTTGCTGTGTGTCATAATTTGCACTACACTCAGCAGCATTTCTAGAATTACAACAAAAATATGGAGGAGAGGTGGAGAAATCAGTGAAAACAAAATGTGAGGGGAAAAGTTGGTTCGAATTCTACCTCCAAATTAGAAGCTACAGATACAAACAGGGATAAAACTGTGAGCCTCTGCACCCATTTTGGAATCAGGCAGCACAAGGGAAGAGCGTGGGGAAAAACCGAAGAGAGGAACAAAGATGGATGAAAATCTAGGTGGAAGAACAGCACTGGAATAGAAAATGTTGATCAAGCTAACCCTGTGAAGCTGCTAAGGCAGAGAATTAACTGCAGACCAGTAGCCTCAGTGGGGCTGTGACCCCCATGTGCAATGGTGACCTCAGCACAGCCAACCAAACACAGAACTGAACCAAACACAGAATTCTGCCACCAATGGTGAAAAACCCCCAAGAGACACAAGAGGACGAACATCTTAAGAGTTAGCAATGCTGACTAGAGAGGGAACTGATACAGCAGCTATTTTCCAACTGTCTAGGTTAGCCTTTTGCTAACATGAAAAATCCTTAGAACTGTATGAATATCTCAAAACACATCAGGATAAGAACATCTCAAAACACATCAGCGTGCAGACTAAACTACACAATGCCTGGGGGATGTAAACTGGAGATTGGTCCACCTATCTGAAAGTCAGATCAGGGTTTGAATGCGGGAGTTTTAAATAACTATAAGTGATTCCCTTCATCACTTTTCCCTTGCTCTCTCTCTCTTGTGGTATATCCATAGTCACTGCAAATTTGCCACAGTCCTGCTAAAAAAAAATTAAATAACTAATTTTTAAGAAGCACTGAAACTAGTAGTATTGAGGAAGCAGAGCATATGTGGCTAACATCAGCTATGCACAGCAGTTTCGAAAACCAGGTAAGAATCAGTCTCTTTGGATGACTAGAAGGCAAGTGAGTTCCCCAATGAGATAGCCACAAGCTAGAGGCAGCAATGAGAGGATCAAACTAACAGTGAAAAATGCAGCACTCCCCACAAAACTTTCTGTAAGTTAGTATCACAACTTATTTAAAATATATAAATACCACGTTATCACTTGAGCATAATTCCCTTTAGAGCGAACTTGATTTTATACTTTTCCATATTTTTAAAGGAAACCAGGTTCAGCAAAATATTCCAAATGTTCCCACAACATCTGACCTGCCATTCTCTTCTTTCCCATACAAAGAACTCTGTTTTCAGTTTCAGAGGGCTGAAACAGTGTTTCTCCCACTCTTCTGGCCAACTATCATTTCTGTTATGGTAGTGGAAAGCGTTTGAATGGGCCCTTCTTTGGGCTGACATGTCTGTGTTCAAAGAAGGATTCAGTTACATCTGGAACTGTGCTAACATCTGTTGTAGCTGTAACTCTTGTAACATCTGTTGGATGATCTTAGGTTACCTGGCAGCCGTGGGCACTGCAAAGGAAACGTTTCTGCAAACCCAGTGCAGCCCACAGAGTTAAACGACTACACTGCCCCACTGATCAACCTCCTGTAAGTGATACTCTGGGCAGACTGGCCTCATTGCCCACTGATTGTCTGCACCTTCGAGCAGCCAGTGGTGTATTTGTCCACTAACTGCTCAGGAGACAGAGCCGTCACCCCAGCAGGGTTGCAAGGGTTATAAATTATAAAGTGCTGTCTCAGCTCTGCCAAAGAGCTATGAAACCCCTCAGATACAAAACAGTATAAAATTTTTTCTTCAACCATGGCAACCGTGTTATATATTCTTAGTACTCCGCAGAAGCTTGGGTGCTGGCTGTAAAGCAGCCCCACACCAGGCTGCAGGTAGTGAACAGGCATCCCCAGTTCAGAGCTCACTGCCAAAGCAGAAGAGAACAGACAGAATACGGGTACAAACAAAATATGGATACAGACAGAGGGGACACACACAGGAGCCCTGAAGCAGTATTAGTATGAAAAGCCACAGGCAGAGCAGCAGCTGCCTAACCATGGCCAAATTTCACAGACATTGCAGCAAAAACGTTTTAAGGAGGAATCTGAGTGAAGGTCATGACACGGATATGGAAAGGATTACGTGTGAGGACAAGAATGGAAGGAAAAGCATGGAAGTGCTCAGGTGAAAGTCTGCTGAGCACTGGTGCAGGTTGGTATCACAGGCAGGCTGGAGGTGGAAGCTGCTCTCTCAGTTACAAAGGAAATGCAGCCTGGGGATGTATGGGAATCAAAATTTCCATTTTCTGGGGAAGATCATATTTCTAACTATATTTTAGTTGTGAATTAGAATAACTTTGGAATAAAGGGACTGTCCGTGCAATTGCTACTCACCAAAGAATCTGGTTTGGAATTTCTGTGAAAGGACTTTTCAGAAAAGAAACGCCCATATCAAGCAATCAGGCTGCCCTAAGTACTGGGCTTGGAGGCACTGGCAGGGATAGCACAGACAGGTGTCAAGCTCTTGATCTTTCTTTCTGGTTTTACACAGTTTCACTCTGTGTAAATAATGAATCATTATGCAGAACCTAATCATTATGCACAGCCTAATGATTCAGGTGTCCCACCTGGCAAGCTGAGCATCTTAAAGGTCTAGCTTAGGTCATCATTATGTTCTGTTCCATTCAGCAAGGAAAAACAAAAAAAAAGATTTTGATTTACCAGTTAGCATTAAAAGAAACAAAAAAACTCAACCCACACACCAAACCAAACTCTGAAAAATGTCAGATCTGATCTGAGCAAGACTAAAAGAATCAAGAAGAGGGTTAGCTGCTGATATAGTTGCTTAACTGAGAAAAACATCTATTTGCAAATCCCCAAGCTAAGGTGTAACCTGCTAGTAGCAGTAACAGCACTTCACAAATACCAGTGATAGATGACATAGGAAGGGCACTATGGAAAACAATTACCTGCAGAGCACTGAAGCACATCCAGGTAGATTCCTCAGCTCTGACTAACTACAACTATCCAACAATAAAAGGACTTTAAAAAAAAAAAAAAAAAGGGGCTGTGACACTTTAAGTATTGGGATTAAATGTGTTGACATAATTACTTATAAAAATGGTTTTTATAAACACCTTCAGCTCTTTCATCAGACAGCAAATACTACTTCACTCTGCAGACCGGAATGACGGCACCAGTTCTCCTCCATCATGAGGTATTCACAGAATCACAGAATGGCTGAGCTTGGAAGGGACCACGAGCTCATCTAATCCAACCTCCCTGCTCAGTCTGGGTCCTCTAGTAAGGAATGTTACTCAGGATTGTGTCCAGATGGCTTTTGAGTATCTCCAGAGGAGACTCCACAGCCTCTCTGGGCAGCTTATATTATCACAATATGCAATAGCTGGACAAGCAAACACCTGAGGGGAGAGAGAAAGTAATGCTGAAGGAAAAACACCTTTAGGGTTGCTGGTAGCTCCCTCCCAGACAGGAATTTATCTTGTAGGAAAAAACCAAACAAAACCAAACTAACCAACCAAAAGAAACAAACAAACCCTCCCAAAACAAACAAACAACCCAAAGAAGCTTGAAATCTTTTCCTTTTTGTTAGGCTGCAGACATTTTCTGTAGATTGGCATTTCACACCAGCAGCACAACTAATGGAGTCGGCAGGTTTATAATCTGAGAATACAAGGGAAAATCCCAGGCTCTAGTAAAGCCAAGGGCAATATTGTCACAGAGCCAAGATTTCTACCGACTCCTGTGGACTTAAAAGACAAGGTAACAAGTAAATTCTTCCTTGGGTGCTCTCTTAATCTGGAGATCTAAATTAATGCGCGTCTGCAGTGTTTACTGAGCCAGTGTTATTAGCCAGTGTTACACTTCACACAAGGCCTGCTGCACCTATAGACCACTTCTGCTGACTTACACAAGAAACATCACCTACATTTGCCAACTGCTGTCATCTGCCATTCATATAAACACTACCGAAGACTGGAGTGCTCATGCAAAGACTCTTGCATTAAGAGAAATCAGTCATCTAAGCCAAAGGAAATGCACAGCCTGGGGAAGAACTGACAGCTTCAATGACTTCTTTTATTTGGTCCCAGAAACTTTAGGGCAGGGGTATGTTTTCTCACATGACCCCGCCTTTGCATGTAACTGACTTGAAAATGCAGTGGGTACATCAGTGCCTGTACACTTTCCACCTTCAGCTTCTCGGAACTTCTTCAGGCTGCACCAACAACGGGTACAGAGCCTGGATAAAGACCAGCTGTTACATGTCTCAAACTGCTCCTCAGAGACAACACATGTTTTTATTATACCATTGGCTCATTATAATGGCAGGAAAATAACACAAGCATGTAAGGCTTTAAATCACATATCGCTTCTATGTGAGGTGGAGAGAAAACGCAGCCAAAAGTAACCCCTACACTTTTTACACAGTTTAATTTATTATTGCTGTTGTGTCAGTCCAGATGAGCGAGTAGGCGAGTCAGTGGGGGAGATAATCTTTTAGGGTGAAAACTCCAATCTTGGTTTTTAAATAAAACCAAGTACCCAGATCCACTGTGGGTGGTTTACTCTGTCACACCTGTGACACCCTCCCACCTGGTACCTACAACACAGCTGCCACACACATCAAGTGTACCCTGTGAGATAAGATGTTAGTGTCCCATTTCACAGATGAAGACACTGATGCTCTCAGCAGCATCTACCTTTCGAATGTAGCCGTTGACAGACCCAACAACACACAAAGCATCTGACATCACTGGTCCCATTTTAAACCTCTGACTGTACGTGCTCCTTCAAGATCACAGAGCAAACTTGTGGCAGGCAAAGCTGCATTAAGGGAGGTTTAGACTGGATGTTAGGAAGCACTTCCTGCCCGACAGGGTGGTCAAACACTGCAATAGGCTTCCTAGAGAGGCGGTCAGTGCCCCGAGCCTGTCAGTGTTTGAGGCATTCAGTGCCCTTAATAACGTGCTTTAACTTTTGCTCAGCCTTGAAGTGGTCAGGCAGTTGGACCAGGCAATTCTTGTAAGTCCCTTCTACTCTTATTGTTATTATAATCATTATCAACTGCAAGGGGAGCAGCATGTGGCCTTATGTAAAGTGTGTCTAGGACTCCCTGGTGACAGGCACTGTATCTACGATGTATAACAGTAAGTTCCCCAGCACAAGCTATGCCACGTGGGCCTCTCATTCAGCTCGTGCTCCCAAGCATTGCTGTCGCGTTTCTCAAAAGGCTTTTTGCATAGCACAACTCTAACAGCAGTTATTTCACCTTTCAACGCCACTAAATAAACACTAATCAAGAACAAAACAAACAAGCCACAGCTTGATACTTGAATTCCAATCAAATGACAATCTCCTGGTTCTCCCTGTTTCCTGCTGTCCCTTAATTTCTTCCAGTATGTTTTTTTATGCACCTGTTCAGTGATATCCCAAGGCTGGGACTGCCCTGTAATCCTCAGCCTGTTCTAGTCAAAGCAGAAACTCTTGCTCAGCCTTGTGATATGAAGGACTTCATATGAAGTCTGTGTCTTTTGTTTCAGTGTAACATAGGAAAAAAGCTTGTAACAGCAGAGACATTAAAAGTTCTGTCTAAGGGAAAGAAATGTTTCCACATCCCCTTGAAATCAATGCACTTTCCTTGAAATACAATTAAGCTGTGTGCACAGAGACATCAAAGATTGCTTATTAACCTGATATGGGGTGTCAGTGAGAACCACTGCCCCTGCCAGACCTCCCATCCTTTCCTCAGCATTGAGGTGGGGCCACTTCAAATACCTGAAGTTAAATTCCCCAGGGCTCTACTCTCCAAGTAGTTTTTCTGCAATTCAGGCAGCACCATCCTGTGATGCGATTTATCAGCAATACAGGAACATATGATAAGCAACAGTTCACGACACTTTAAGTCTATGAAGCAGTGAATTCACAGCAATGTCTAACAGACAGCATGTTGCAGAGTCATCAGTCCTTGTGGAAGGCAAGGACTGACTTGAAGCTCCAGCTCTGCAGAAGAGTGTGTAAGGAGTGACCTTTATGTAAGGATCTCCACTTTCAGTTTAAAAGACTCCATTTCCTTGATACTCCAACTGTTGTGCCCTCAACAAACTCTGGAGAGCAAACAAGAAGAATAAACTTTCAAACAAAAGAACAAGACTGTGTTTAAGTTGATGCTGACAACACTGCAGCTAGTCACGGAAGTATTATAAGAAAAGTCTGCATATGCCAATGTCGGCCTCAGGCAATTAAATTACATTTCAGACCAAAATTTAAGGATGTGATGTTTGGGGCCTATAACTAATCAATATCAGGCTGTTTTGCACTTTAAACACCGCATTTGATGGCAATTGATGACATCATGACACTTTTCAGTTTTTCTCGTGTCATTTCAGAGTAACTTAAACAATATTAACTAAAGGCACAATCCCTATCAATCCGTAGTTTGCAGAGCAGACTTGCATGATCAAAAGGGACCCTGACCACCTGTTTTGGATGTTTTAATTTCACAAAATTGCAGCCTGAAAAAGCTGACACTTTACTGACCATCAGTAAGCACTACCCGAAGAGATATTTTCCTTCAGGGATAAGAGTATTCTACTTACTACACTCCAAAGACAGTGAGAAGGTTTTCAGCCAGATTCAAAGAGGTACTGAAGGACCTGGTATTTATTCCTGTTGATCTCAGGCGCCTGGTACCTTTGTCTTCACATAGAAAATGTGCCAAGTAAAAAACTCCCTTGCCAGTTACACCCTCTGTTAATGGTCCCGGAGCTCAAGAATTTTTCCTGTTACAATGTGGGTTTTTCCTTTCACATGCCTGAATTACCAGGAGTCACACTTGGCCCACAATCCTTACGTGGACACACACGATCCAGTTATAAGGGGACCCTTTCCTAAGGACACCATTGCACCTGTCTATAGGGTAGAACAAGTGAGAGAGGACACGTCAAAGCTGTGCCACAAAACCCCATCTGCAGATGACAAGGACTGACAGTTAAGAAAACCCAAATCAAAACAGAAATCCAGTATCTTGGCACTGTTATAAATGATCTGGGATCTGTCCCACCAGAACACATTATTTTGAGTCAGGATGAATGAGCGCTGCTTTTGCTTGCTTTCATGGGAATTATGCTCATATGACGGCGGTCTTGAAACTATTGGCCAATTTTGTCAAAATGAAATAAATCTAAAGACACTAGCTGAGATCATAGCCCTTCTGTACTTGTGCAAATGTTGTGCCTGGCAGAACAAAGACAGGAGTTGTGCCCTGGAGATGCAGGGATGTAAAAACAAAGCACTCTGTGACTAGGCCAACTCAGGAAATCAGATCTCCTACAGAGCTGTGTTACTTGGTTGATTAAAAGTATACACTGAACTGTACCAAGACTTTCTGTTTTCATGTTCTAAATGCAATACGTCATATCAGTGTTATTTGTATTCTTTGAAGTTTCAAGGGAGATGCCAGTTCAGGGGCATTTACCGAGAAAATCCTCTCTTTCTCTTTACAGCTTCATTTGCACCAAATATATTATTGCCAAATGGAGGCTGTCACATATGACTGTATCACTCGGTCACTGAGCTAAAATCTTGGGAAAACTAGCAAGTGTCTCATTTTAGACTTGCTTTTCCCTGTTGGCCTGTTTCTACAAAATTTGCAGGAGCTTAATTACCTTGGAGCTGTTCTCCTTATGTCATACTTGGCTGAAACTGGGAAATGGCAAAAAAATATTACATAAGAGACACATACCCAGACTCACGTGTATACACATACTAAAGGATGGCAAAAACCCCTTGTTTCCAACAGAAGCAAGTTATCTTCCTGAAGCTGCGATGCAGGTGTGGAGCATCCCCTCAGGCAGTGGAATTGCTCTCCAGAGTCATGTGGATGCAGGTACAGCTGCATTCTGAGGCCAAGCATCCACAAGTGTACACAACAGTTTTTAGGATGGTTTGTAAGCCACAGGTAAGTGGAGAAGCACAAAAAGTGGCTTACTCCCAAAGGAAAGCCAGACGCTCTTTTCAATGAGGTTAGTGCACAAAGGCCACACAGAGGACATATGTGCCAGGAACAGACCTGGAAGTATGGTACAGGTCTTGACCAAGATGAGAGGGAAAGGAGGAGCAGTGAAATATGGCTGAAGGGAAGAACTGGAACTGTCAGAAGGAATACAACAAGAGTTGCAAGCACAACAGTACTGCACCCTGAATGGTAGCTGTTTCTGGCTTCCTCGGGAATTTGAGGGGACTCCGGATCTGATGATTCACAAACATGAAAACAGCACTGGGTGTAGGGGAAAGCTGCTTTTATGGAGGCACCATCAGCATTGTCAGACTCCATTTCCTGACAGATAGTTTGTATGGAACAATGTTACTGTGACTCACCAAAACATGTTTGTTTCTTGTGGAACAAAAAGACGCCACGGGACTGATTGCAGTGAGTTACATTTCCTTGAGATCCAACTGGCTCACCCATTTGGCAGCCACAGAGACTGTGCCAAGCTGATGTGCATTTCAACAACCGCAGATTTGAGGCACTTTCAGGAAAAGAAGGAAAACACTTGAAGGCAACCAATCAGCTTTTAAAGTTTTGTGGCATTTTTTAAATTCTTTCCCCAGAAAACAAGCACTGTGTACAAAGATTTTCAAACGACATGCACCATGCCAAGGACTGAAAAGTAACATCCAAAACTAAGAGCAAGGAAGTGGTAAGAGTAGCATAGTGATTTTATTTTTCATTAATGATTCCAGACAGGCTTAGATTTGAGGCAAAGGAGAAGAGAGGCATCCTTGCTCTGATGAACTTGCAAAATAAAGCAGTGTCTTGCAACCATAATTTTCACAATTGGTCATCATATACATGCATAATTGCTGCAGATTTCAGACTGTTAACCTATTTGAGTAGATCTATTTCTACGAATAAAATTTTCCTGGACAAAGATCTAAACTCACACAAGGCCAAACCAATAAGGATTGGGGAATGTAAGAGATGGAAGAAAAGAGTGTATGAGAAACCAAAGCCTTACCATACATTGGGGTGTGGGGGAACTTTACATACAGAAGTTGCACAGAATGTCAGCTGCTCTTATAATAGAAAAACTGGAAAACTTTCTATCTCTTTAGGAAGAAAATGTGAGACAAGGTCAGACTCTCGTAAGGGGAATCAGAGCCAAGCTAGAATATATCTAATGGGTTTGAAGGGGAGAGAAGTGGGAAGGGAGAAGAGGAACAAGGACCTTGCAAACCGCAGTAGAGTCCTGGCAGTGGGGACCTACAGATGAAGAAATGTGACAGTAACGCTGAGCAACCGGCTTTGGCAAGAGCCTGACATCTATCCGAGGAAGAAAAGTTGCAGAATGCAGCTGAATGCTGAACCAGGCTGGCACTCGTTCGCAGATGCGATTTTTTGAAAGAAGCTAAATAAAAGGCTTAACCCGTTTAGCGTATATTACTTCGGGAGAGACGCTGCGGTGACTGCAGCTATGGCATTACGTGTACTAGGAGCAGACAGGGAGCTCTCGTAGTACCCAGGGAGCTGTCCTGGCAAGGACAAGCCCTGCCGGCGCTCCCGCTCTGCGGCGCTGCCGCTACCCCTGTCCCACGGGCGGCCGGCCCGGGGGCCGAGCGGGACCGGGCTGTCCCGGCGGCGTTTTGCCCCGGCGCGCCGAGCAACAGGAGGCGGGTCTGGAGCCGGGCGGGCT
>VZTA01006292.1:306054-318490 GCA_013398855.1 Mohoua ochrocephala | reverse complement strand
GAGCCCCCGCCGAGGGTAGCGGGGCCGGGCTGTGCTTGCGCGGCGGCAGCGGCGGGCGGGCGGCCGTGGCCGCGGGCGCCAGGTGAGCACCCGCACTCTGCTATTTTTAGCAGAGTAAAATGCAGCGGAAGAGGAGAAGCTGAGTTTCTCACAGTATCGTGTTCTGGGGGACTCGGAGCTCTGGGAGTCATCCAACATCAGGCGGCGGGCGACAAGCCCCGGGCGATCCTTGCACGTGCCGGTAGCTCCGGCGATCCGTGCCAACACGTGGGGAAGTCTCTTAATGCTTCTTTTGAATGGCCAGCAAGCAGGCAGGCAGGCAGGCTGTATCTCAGCAGTTACACGTGCATGAAACAACCCCAGCTCATCACTGGCACTGCCAACAGGCATTCATTTGGATGCATGAAGTGTTATTTTGGGGAGAAAAATCAACGAAAACTTAGGAAACGAAACCTGTTTCCACTGTAGTACTCATTCAGGCACAAAGTCTACTGCGTGTGCTCAATTGTGGAGAAAAATCAGAAGCAAAAGGAGCAGCAGTGGAGGTGCGTTGCCAGCCACAGCGTCGCTTCTGTAGCCCAGCGAGAGAAGCCAGAGTCATCAACATCTTGTGCTCCATCTGCAGCATCAGAAAGTTGTAATCATATGAGAGCCTGTGTGCTGAGCCACAGGGAGGGAAGGAGGAAAGAATGAACAGCTTCTTCATATTTGAACAATAATATAATGTAAACAAACTGAATGAGCATGTGAAAAGCTTGTATTTCATAAAGCACTAAACCATCCTCTTTGGCAGGGGTTATATTGCTGCCCTCTGCTGCTGGGAAGTTGGGCGGTTCAGCTGCCTAACGAGCAGAAAAACGGGCTATTTGCGATAAAAATCTCTGATTACACATAACAGTTCTGTGGCCAAGAGCCTCGAGATACATAGTTCAGAAGTGAAGAAAGGGTGAGCTCCCCGATTCTGCGAGAGGCCGGGGACGACAGCTCTCTGATGCCGGGTGGGTTGGCTGACCCACACCAACAGCGTTCTCCGGCTGCAGCGGCCGCGGGAGCCTTCATGGACCCACTTCTGCCCACAGCCAGCAGGGTGATCTGCCATCCATGTGCCAACACGCTCTTCACTGGAATAGCTCTGTATTTACATTGCTCCCAAAGCATCAGGAATCCCTATCCCGCACCAGCAGTGGGAAAGGTCACAGGAAATTTTGTCAGAACTTCATGGTAAGGAGTGCACTTTTACAGATGGTTCTGACATTGAAGCTTCGACTGCCCACAGTGCAGACTGTAGTGGTACAATTTGGGGTGACTGTGGCCTTTTAAATTGTCACTGAGAGGGCAACTGACTGCTGTAATCTCTTTGTGTTTCTGGACAAGCCTTTCATCTAACCTGGAAAATAATTTATTCGCTAGCTTGGCTTTGACAGACTATTTGCTTGGAGGAAGTTCATAAAGACTGTGTAAAATTGAATGTATGCCTATACAACTGCTCTTGCCCATGGTAATTCAGAGATGATTATCTCTCAATGACCTTTGGAGTAGTGTGAGGAAATGGATACAACCCAAAAGGATTGCACTCCAAAGGAATGTGTCTGGAATAGGTAGATGACAGAGAATATAAAATCTTGATTGTGAATTTGCCTTGGGAAAACGGGCTCAGTTATCATGGTGAGTAGACAAACTACTGTTACTGGCAGCTATTAATTCCTTAGGAAACCACCCCCTAGGAAGTTACTTTGCATACCCAGACCTTTTAAACCCCTTGTATTCAGAAAGCTTGCTGGTGGGGGACAATGCATCACTGTATCTAAAAATTGCTTGAATTAAGCTCCTCTTCTGCATTTGCCCATGTGGAGGCTTTCATGGCTCTGATTTTACTCCCTCAAACAGCTTGTACATGCTGAGTTAGAAAAATCCCTACACACAGGCAAACAGCAGGCATTAAGTAAATGAGCATTCATTGCATTATCCAAACAATACAAAGCTGCCCACAAACCACACCTAAATGACAAAGGAGAGGTTAGAATGACTGCAAGCAGTGTGGAAGGGTGGAGGGGCTTCTGAGAAGGAAAGAACAGCAGCCCTAGCTCTCTTTCTTTGGAAGAAAGGAATATATTTTTAGAAGCAGTTGGCCCAGCCTATAAACGAACCACAAATATTTAGTAAGTGAATATATAACATTTTCAGCCATTTCCTGTGATGAGCAGAATGCCCAAGAGACTGGGCGGAAAGCACCAAATCCTGCAAAAGTAACAATGGTGTCGGCATGGTTTAACTCCACAGGAGGGCCTGCGTGACGTCTGCAGGGTATCGGAGAACCACTTAAAATGCTGCAGGGCAGCTGCCCTCTCTTAATTAGTGTAACACACCCATTTATTCATGCACATAACCGATGACAAACAAGTATTACAAGATATTAGGATGTTTTCCTTTGTGTTTGCTTGGGTACAGCAATACAAAATTGTTACTCAAATGAGTCACAATGGCAGTCAGGGTGGGAGGGACAGCATTTGTTGGCAGAGTAACATTTCTGTGCAGCATACCAGTGGCATGTCTTTAGCATGAGAGGTTTCAATATTGGGGCTTCTCAGCATTTTTTGCGTGCTGTTTTATAGCTACTAGACACTGCACATTGCTTGACAGAAAGCTTTTGTGGGTGGTGGTGGGAGTTGCTCCAGAAGAACTCTCTCCTCACTTAGTGAGGAATCAAGAACTATAAACTCTAAATGCTGATGCCAAAGCAGCATATCCTCAGTAGCACTTAGGCCAAGGACTACACTGGCAAACCAGGCTAACTTCCAGTCTTTTATTCACCCAGAGACCACCTGGACTTAACACAGCATTTCACATTCTCCCTGCTGCATATGTTGGGATTCTACCTTTTGTCTAATTTGGCTCCACACCTGAGCACAGACCAACAACCTCCACAGGGGGGAGAGACTTTGTGCAACTGGATCAGTTCTGACACCCTGCCACTTGAAGAGCCAATTTTTTTGTTGCATTAAATTTGGCAGAAAAATAACCCCCCTTTCATCCCAACCGGCCTCAGATATCAGAGAGGCTGGGGAAAGCTGGGCTTATTCTGAGTGACAGCCAATTCAATGCTAAGGAACAAAAATGCAGGGCAAATGGGACACTGTAATTCCAATTATGTTCAATAAGAACTACCACATTTTCAAATTCACAAATAGTGTGATGCACTCTAAGTCTGGTCACATCCAATGAACTCTCAAGGCTGGCCTAGAAGTCCAGTCCTGCTCAATTACTCTCACAGCCAGGTGCAACATGCTGTAGTTTAGTGAGCAACACACAGGCAGGATCATATCAGAAGCTCCAGGGAGAACTTATAGCACCTTCCAGTACCTAAAGGGGGCCTCTTCGATGTGCTTTGAAAGTGTGAAGGAAGCAGCAGCCAAATGGAAGGCTGTAGGTTTAGGAGTGTGCAGTGCTAACTTGTGTACCTAACAGCAATGCCCCCGTTGGCACTCAGCAAATGAGCCAGGGGAAGCCAAGGCTCCAGGAAATTTGAAGCCATTATCTCCTGTGTCCAATTCCAATGGATTAGGTTTTCTTCCTTACTACCCTCCAGAAATGTTGGGGTTTTTTTTTTAATTATAGAAGTTTTAAATTATAGAAGTTAAACAACTAGTTTAAGAAAATATTTTCTGAAGTCCTCTGAACAGAGAGCAAAGACAACTGTTGATATATGACAATCCATAATTAAAATTACTCCTTGCTTCCCTTCCCACCACAAACACAGTTTTGCTATACTGATTTCCCTGACTCAGTAGTCTGGAGCTACACTTTCACCTTTATTAGTCTCCCTTTTCCTAGACATGACAGGTTCATAGAACAATTTGTTTACATCTAGTCTTTTAAGGGATGGGAAACATGCTGCACCAAACAACTGTTGTATGACAATGTTTAAAAGACTGTCAATCTAGGAAGTCTTTAGTTTTACTTTCCTCCTTCCATGGCACACAGACCTTAAATCATTCACCACAGCAGTCAAGCATGAAAGCACAATAGAGCACAGATCCACTTACTCTGATTGTCTCAAACTAAAGTACAGTGACAGAAAGCAGCTGTGAGGGTGTACTTTTGTCTCCTCCTGCCCGCCAGGACTAGCAAGGATGGAAAACTAGGATGTGAACAAAGACCAAAAGGGCTACTGATAGGAAAGGGAGTCCAAGGATGATTCAGAGCGATCTGAGCGCCACTGTGACAAGGAAAGTGATTGTTCTGAAACTCAGAGCTTTTCCCAGGGTGAAAATGCTTTTGTTTGTCTGTTTAAAATGAAGTCAAGCTGATTATAAAGCAGGCCTTCATACAAGCACAAGAACTGCTACAATTAAACGACACACAACTTTCAGGTCCAAGTTCTTCATCCTGCAAGTTGCTGGCTATGCCAAGGAGGCAGGGGAGCAATCTCAGCTGCCATGGATATTAGCAACGGGAGAAGGCTACTACGAATTTAAGAGGAAAACCTTAGAGTGCTGCAGGATTGAAACTTCAATCACTGAATTGCAAGAAATTAACTTAAAGGGAAGCATTAGAAAGCATGAAATTATTTTAAAGGAAATTTAAGAAAGATGCATACGCTTGCATTTGTGGAGAAGCTGCCTGTTCTGTGAAAGAACTGTTTGCCCTCTGAAGTGCATAGTTAATAATCATCCCCAAAAAAACCTCTTTGTGTGCTGCAGTTATGAGCAATACTACCACTGCATGTGCACAGTTAGAGTAATGAAAATCACTGCATCTATATGGAGCATTTGGAAGTACTCTTTTAAAAGTCAGATTTTCAAAACACACACATTTTCATACTTCAAAAACAGAGAGTAAAAGCATTTTAGAATATCAAAAAAACCCCAAACCTCCCTCATCTGTATATTGTTATTTCCGGTTTTATAAGTTTTTCTTTTTAATTAACTGCAGCAATTGAAAAATTCTGGGCTCCCCTTTAAGAATTTGCATTTTCACCTCCCACAAGAGATACTTTGACTCTGTTCTTGGTCTTTGAGTGCACACATTACAAATGCAAGTATGCCCAACACACCCACTCCTCCTCTCCCATTTTAAGTTTCTGCTATGGGTTCGGGTCTAATTTTCTTCACATCACACAAAAATTCCTCTGCAGACCAAGTGATCAAATATAATCCTACTGTACTCATAGACACTTTTAACATGCACAGTTTACCTGTGACATCAGTGTCTGTGGTCATCAGGCAGGGATTTAAACCACAGCAAGGTCAAAGCACCTGCTGATTTCACAAACTCCGTTTAAGACACCTAACTTTTCACAATAATTTTTGTAGTACTTTGTATTTTCCATATTTCACATACTCTTTGCTTCATTGATTCTAATTACAACTGCAAGGGCCAAGAGCTTTTCCTAGTCAGCCTTCAAACTACATTAAGATGAACACTCTGAGAGAAACACCAGCAGTGAGCATTGTTGAGGACTGTACTTCAATTTTCCAGGTTTCCTTCCGTAATAGAGATTAAAATAAAATCCATCTAAGCAAGGCATATTAAAGGCTTGATGCTCTCCTCCTGCAAGCAGTTTCCTTTGTTTGAACCTCAGGACTCACCAAAATTAATGCCTGTGCATTGAACATGTAGGGCTTCTGGGGAAAAGAGATCTCATGTAATAATGAAAACTTTGATTTGACCTGCTATGCACACAATTTTGAAAGTTGCTCAGTCTAAAACTAACATTTCTTGAGTGTCCTGTGTTGCAACTCTAAGAACATTCATTTAACAACTTACATCCACGCTTGTTTCCTTAGAAGACAATCAACACAAAACTTCACAGCTCAAGTTCACATTGTTCCTTGGATCAGAATGTGACTCTGGTAACTTGTGCAGGGCGTGAATGTAAGATCACCAGCTGGTTGCTCTTCACCACACTGCAATCACTAGGGTGACACAAGAGGCTGAAACATGCTCCCACTAAACTCTCCCCTCAAAGCTTTAAGGACTTGTTTCTATGCTCTTAGGAAAGCCTGTTTTGCATGTGCCACTAAACCTTAGCCCTTTCATTCCTATCCCCTCCATTTTCTTCATGGTACATTATTTTTTTTACCCCAAACACCTGTATTCCCAATTTTGTCTCTAGTGGTTTCTGCTATCTCTGCAATCAGACCTACTTGCTACTGCCTTATCCACACTCCTGGTCAGCCTGACTCCTTCTCCTGTCTCCACACTCTGCCTCGAGTGTCCCTTCTAAGATTACACATCTGCTCTGAAAAAGCCCCCAGCTCTGACGGGACAGAAACAGTGACTGGAATGGGCTGGGAAAGAAGACACTACCCCATCCATCTGTAGGAGCAAGCACTGTAGCTGTCTGCATCAGATGAGAAATACAGTTCCCTTCTACCTGAGTCCCAGCCTCCCACACCTTTGCACTTACTCCCCTTACTTTTGCTACTAGAAACAGACTTTAGCCCAGCCCACACAAAATCAGAAAAACAGGGACAATATCACATACACTGGGAAAAAAACCTAAACAAAAAAACCCCAAACAAAACAAATTCACCCCCCCCAAAAAGTAAAAACAAACAAAAAGCCCCCCAACCCCCCTAAAAACTCTAGATACTTTCAGCTCAATTTTGTTTGTACATATACAAATAATTTTGCAGAACCCCTCATATTGCAGCCAAACAGAGGCAGATTTCCATGCACATTTCCTGTCAGAGATCAGTTCTCAGTAAAGTTTCAAGCCCTCAAATTTCACACCACAGCTGTCTTCTGAGAGGCAACATACTTTACATCTGCCTCACCCAAATTCCAGTTCTCTTAGGAGCGTAAACCACTGCACACCTCCTGTGGGAAATTTTAGTCAAAACAACTCCAACGGGCATAAAAACTGGAAAGTTTCAGTATACACAAAAAGATTTAAGCAAGTGAGATGAAGGTCATTTTATTCTGCACAACACTTTGTATACCAGAGGGACTAGGAACATTTTTTCACAAGTATCATGGGTTGCAAAGACTAATTTTAGTTTAGCTACTCACTATTTTTCATCCCTGCTTTTTAATTATCCCTTCTGCACTTCCACAAGCTTGCAGTATATAGCTAAGAATTACCCTCACTATTTTTACAGTAATGAGAGCTTATTTATATCAAATCTAATATAAAATCACTCTGATAACACTAGCACTGATGATGTGGGTTTCAATTAAGTTTCCAGGCTCCCTGAATGACTTTTAGATTTGTCAAGTAAAGAGTAAGCAACAGCAATTTGTGTGATTTAGGGTCACAGCATTGGCTAGACCATAGTGCCTTTCTAAAGGAACATTACAGAAACTTAAAAATATGTTAAAATGTATACACAAATTCCTAGAAAACATGAAAGACTAAAGGGTGCGCAGAGAAAGAGTCTTTATTGAAATATTGCAGTACCAAGCTTAAAAACTCTTTAAGAAATACAAAACACCTTATCATTAAGATTCTTCATAGCAATTCCATCTATTTTACAAATACAGTGGTGTGTGCAGAAGCCTTGAATTTTTACTCGGGGAAATAGCTCATAGAGATGAAACTCACATGTGATGACACGCTTGGTACTGTCTGTCTTCTGCCACAAGAAGAGATCAAATGGCCAATGCTATTTATTAAAGCTGAGGTGAGTTTTGGTAAGGAGATGCATTTCTCAAAATTACACAGGAAAAAACTGTAATTTTTATATATATATATATATATAAATAAAAGAGGTAAGATAATTCAGAAGTGCTGAACAAGAAGGGATGTAACCACTCTCTGAGGCACCAAGCCATCAGCCCTGCCCTTCCAGCGCTGTGTGTAGCTCCGGGCTCGCCCAGAGCGGAGCTGCCAGGGCCCCCTCGTGGTCACGACATACACGATAATCGCAGCTGCTCTGGTGCCTCACTGCACCTGCACGTTTTGAAAACCACCTGAGCCTATGAAAGCACCCCTGTCACCCCTGTGACAGAGTGTGCCAACAGACCTTAACTGGGGCACAAGAATCTTTCCTACAGGCACTGAGTGCCCTGGGGTTTTCCCAGCCTTACTAAAGGCCGAGACACTTCCTTCCAGGACTTTAAGTAAATTGCAGTTGTCCAAATTACCATACTCGGAGCCCAAGACTGTTTCTGCGACACTGGACAAAAGTGAGTGCTCAGGAAGCAAAGAACAGGACATGCATATAGTTACAATCCCACTCCCTAGCCTTCTATGGCTCAGGAATTGATGCCATAATGGTGTCTATATTTAGCGGATCAATTTTTTTCTTGAGTTTGGCCAGTCTTTTTCTAAGGCCCATGAAAGATTTTAACATTCCTAACTCCTGGGTGAAAAGAGGCAAGAGGTGTTCTCATTAGAGGTAGTATTTCTCAGTTCTGCATGGAAATAGATGCATATAATATTATGTTTCCTCTGCAACACTGGAAGACTCAAGAACCACTACCATCTGCAAATCAGAAACAAGGATCTAACAGATTTTCATCAGCCAGAACAGTTGCAAGCAGCTTGCTTATCCCAAAGAATAATCCTGCTCCTCTGTTACAGAGGTCATACTACTTGTCCTTGCTTCAGGACAGTGTCCCAACTAAAAAAGCGGAGTGAAAAGAGGTACACGGTGACATCAGAGTGTCATTAAGAAGTGAGCTTGAAGTCTAAAGAGTGACTCATGTAAAGGTCCACATTCAAGCTTGAACGTGATCTTCCATTCTTTTTATTCAATGTGGGGCTCAGACATTTTCCCTCTGATGATTAGTACGAGCCCTCTCTGCCAAAGGCATCCTTACATGATTTAAGTCAAAAAAACTGCCTTAGATCATGTTTATCCCCATCAGTTAAAGTGATACAGGTCACTTTGTACATAGTCTTCACCTCTCTCATTTATGAAACGGACTGTTGTACTTTAAGGTTAACGCAAACACCCCCTTGGGAATATGCCATAAAGCCATGGATATTATTTAATTACCTATCCAGTTCAGAAACAAACTCGCTTACAGATCTCCGGGTCAGATCCAGAACAGGAAGTTAGATACAGTTCAGATTCCAAAATGTCAATTTCCCAGTAAAACCCAGTAAAACTCCCACAGCATTTTTACATTTCTGCTGTTTGTTGCACAACTTTTTCGAACTAGCACATTCCTAAAATAACCAGGAACTTTTCACAGATGTGTTTTCGGTGTTCACAATTTAGGCAGCCCAGAACTGTAGGTACATGTTAAGCATTTGTAATGCTCTCAAAACTGAGAATATGTTGGTGCTGCCAGATGTTACCCTGATGGTACACTGAGATTATTCACCTGGCATGCAGAACAGCTGGACCTCAAGCCATCCCACTTAAAAACTTCAACAAACAAAAAAACCCCCACCTAATTAGAGCTCAATTGTTAGGGCACAATAAAGGACTTCATTTCCAGTCACTATTACAACTCAGAATGACACGGAGATATCGGACTTGAACATGAAGATGTGTTCTGTTCTGATAAGTTGAAATGAGACTTTCTTTCCCACTAACTCAGCCCTCCCCTTTTTAAAAACAAATAAAAACCTTTCTGCTGACAGTATCATTCTTGTATGTCCATCTCCTTGTACACCATGTGAGAACAAACCACAAATTTATAAATAATAATTCTGTTCTGCAGCAGAATGCCTGAAGGTAACCCAATTTATGACTGTGAGCCTTTAGGCCCTGCAGTTTGAACACTGGTGCTTTTATTAGTGTTTTCAAAATGAGGTGATAGGTCTTTTAACAGGAACATCAGCAAAATGTCAGGAGTCATATGGGAATCCCATAAATATTTCTTCTGAACAGATGATTTAAATCATTATCTGGAAAACACAAGAAGTTTCACTTAGACTAACAGAAGACAGGACCTGGTGACACAATTATCTCTTTCTAGAGTGTACATGGACAAATTGTTCTAATTAGTAGGTAAAAGTGTTTATCCACTAATTTAGTGCTGTATATTGCATAATCCAAAAGCAGTTGACCCCACTAAATATTTTATTAAAGAGCATTCTGTTAGCCTTAATATCTCATAGGCTAATCTCATAAAACTACAAATTCAGTACTTCTACTTAACCTAGTACACAGACTTCTGAGAGGCTGTCCAGCATTTTATAGCAGTTTTTTCAGTGTTCAGCAGACATTGCTCTATTTGCTAAACAATATCAGACTGCACGATTGCTCTTACTGTTGATAGATCAATAATGACACGGGAGAAGTCATTATCTCCGTGGCAACAGAATGGCAGCTGTTGGAGGAATATTGCGCATGTTGCTGCTGCGCCTCTGACAGTCATGCCTCGGCTTCCTCACTCTGGTGCTCTCTCTGCAAGCCTGGTATGCCCAGAGTACCAACAACCAAGGGCACCTCTTAGACTACAGAGGATTAAACTACAGCTGTGCTTACACGATTTCTGAAAGAACATATCCTCACAAGGCTTTGTTACACTTGAGTCTGATATCTTTATGTCGCTTATTTCTAGTGAACCATCCCTTTGTGGAAACAAAGCTGGAACAAAATTCAGGAAGGCAAATACCACTGTGTTCTGTTCATAGCCCAATATCTTGTTGAAAGAAAACACTTAGTTGTCTTTAAGAATAAAAAGATATCTTTCTTGTCAATCAATTTTTATTTAATTCTACTTTGACTCCCTAGGATCTAAAAGGGGCAGGAGTCTTTCTACTTGATGAAAATGACAAGAGACCACTTGGGCTATTACATTTAACACTTGTATATTTGTATATTGAAACAGTTCAATAAATAGGAAAACATACTTTAACTCTGCCTAAGTTACTGCAGCTCCATCTAGCATGAACAGGACACTTTTTTTTTTTTTCATACTGCACAACCTTCACCCTGTTAATCACAACATATTAACTACAGAAAGCAAACACTTCTCTGTGTCTTGATCACCATGGCTGAGCCTGGCTTGTGATGTTCTGTTGAAAGCAAAACATACCAACTCACAAAATACAGGGTGTTCATCAGCAATGCAACACATGAACTCTGCCTTCAGATTAAACATGGAAAGTATTTCCTCATAAATACATCTACTTTTAAATACTGCAGCAACACTGTACTTATTCATAACTTATTCACATGGGATGGCAAGGAGCAAGTTTGCAACAATTCCCTTTGGAATCTGTTTTTAATGAATTTAAATAAAAGACAGCAGAAGTGATCCTGAGGGTGGCTTCACAAAAATTAAAGCAAAGCTCACTCAAGCATCAGCTGGATTCCACATAAAACAAGAATTAGGCAAGCACTCTTCTGAATGCTGAAAACAAGCTGGTCTTGTTTGCAAGGTTCTCAGAAGAACAGAACTGGATAGTAAAATTCTTTTCCTTACAAATGTCAATAAGACATTAATATACGAAAAGTCCAGACGCTACAGCTGCAATATAAATTAGCACTCAAAATACACTGAGACTTGTTTTTTGTGAGAGACTGCATTTTAGTACAGAGGAAAACTCTTCAACAGTTTCTTCTACTTACAGGACAGGCCCTGCTGCTTTAGGAGACCGCCACGCTCTGCGCCAAGTTCTTGGAAAGAATACGGCATCTGCCCAGGAGATCAAGCAAAGCTGGCTGCACACGCGGCCGTCTGCAGGACACGTTCCAAATCCAGCACTTCTCTGGCTAACACCAGGCAGTTCTGCCCTTGTTCCAGCACCGACTGAACCATCCTTCCGCGCCGGCAGCCAGCCCAATCTTGCTCCCATCTTTCCATCCCGCTGCCACCCCTGCCAGCTGCTCGAGTGACAGGTCGGGCTGTGCAAAGCTACTCGGGTCTCCCCTCCCAGCACTAAACCGAGCGTGCAAAGCCCCGCTGCTTTCTCAGGGATAAACTGCCTGCTTTATCCCATCAAAAATCAACCAAACCCGGGCAACGGAACGCAGGCAAATCGGTCCCTGGACACAACCAAAGCCAGGAAGGCAGACAGACCCATGCAGCACTTTGCCAGCTGCCCATATACAGCCTCCGCTGCCTACGGGGACAGAAAGTGCCGACTGAATGGCGCTACTCTGCTGAGAACAGCTTCCCCGCTGCCACTCGCGCACCTGAACACGCTTTGGCACCGCGGCTTCACCCCGCACACCCGGCCGACACTCCAGCGCAGCCCGGCTCCCTCAGCCCCTTCTCCACGGATTTCCCTTGGCCCTTAAACACCGCCGGCCCGAGGGAGCTCCACCACCGCCTGCACCACCACAGGACCGGCGGGATAAAACCCAGCCCCCGCCCGAGGGCCGGCGGCGCCGGCACGGCCCGGGGGTCTTCGGGGGCCCCCAGGTCCGAAGGGAGAAGCTGAGCACAGCAGCGGCCGCCCGGCAAGGCCTCCCCGCCCTGCTGCTCGGCCGTCCCCGCGGAACCGGCGGTGAGGGCGCGGGACGGGAAGCGCGGCCCGTCCATCCCCGCGGATGGCGCAGGGCCCGCACGGGAGGAGCGGCGCCTC
>VZTA01006292.1:292449-305513 GCA_013398855.1 Mohoua ochrocephala | reverse complement strand
GGGAGCACCCGGTGGTGGTGTTCATGAAGGGCAGCCCGGCGCAGCCGCTCTGCGGCTTCAGCAACGCCGTGGTGCAGATCCTGCGGCTGCACGGCGTGGAGGATTACCGCGCCCACGACGTGCTACAGGACCCCGACCTCCGCCAAGGTCAGCGCCGGGCCGGGCCGGGGTCACCTCTGGGTGCCGCCTCCCCGGGGCCTGTGCAGCCCAAGCCGGCTCCTGGTGGGGGCCGGGGCCGGTTCCGCTGTGGGAAGGGCCCTCAGGAGCTGCCGGGAGGTCGGGCTTACCTTAACGCCCCTGACCTCGAGCACTGCGGGAGCGGCCCCTGCCCACTTGTCCCACCTGTGACTTGCTTCTTCTTGTTTTATTGAGTGGACTGGGTTGCGCTGTGGGTTTTTTTTAACGAGGCAACATCGTGGGGAAAATGGCAACGGAGTTGGGGAAGGGTCTGGAGCACGTATTCTGTGAGGAGCGGCTGAGGGAGTTTGGCGGTGTTTAACGTGGAGAAGAGGAGGCTCAGAGGTGACCGTATCACTCTCTACAATTACATGAAAGGGGGTTGTAGCCAGGTGGGGATCGGCCTCTTCTCCCAGGCAACAAGCGACAGGATGAGAGGACAGTCTTAAGTTGTGCCAGGGGAGCTTTAGGTTGGATACTAAGAGGAATTTCTTCACAGAAAGGGTGATTAGACATTGGGATGGGCTGCCCACGGAGGTGTTGGGAGTCACCATCCCTGGAGGTGCTTAAGGAAAGACTGGACATGGCACGTAGTGCCAGGGTCCAGTTGACGAGGTGGTGTTCAGTCATGGGTTGGACTCGATGATCTCAGAGATCTTTTCTAACCTAATTAGTTCTGTGATTCTGTTTGAGTATTAGTAGAACTGGAAGTGTATCACAGAGATGTGCCATTGAGGTTGCTGCCCGAACGCCCTGGTTTGGTTTTTGTGACCCTCCCCGTGTCCAGGAGGTCTCAGTTATCAGCAGAGTGCAGCTGTGTGTGCGGGGTGATGCTTGGAGATCGGGCTCTTTGTGCCATGCTGCCTTGCCTAGTTCAGAGATAGAGAGCTGCATTAAAGACCCCTGAAATACTTCGTTGTCAGGTTTCGTCTTCCCTGTGAACAGCATGGTGAAATTTCGTGTATGGCTTGGACTTGTACTACTTGATTCTCAGCTGGTACTGCCTGCTGGGATTCTCTTGATAAAGTACAAAATTGTGCTAATAATTTGCACGAGAAATATTTAGTAATAGTTTCACCATTACTGCTCAAGTGGTAGTAGCTATTCTATATTAGGTTTTTCTGCCAGTTGTGGAAAGCTAGTAATCTGTTCTGGTAATGCTTTTCATCTTTCCCTCTTCAATGTTCACAGCTGACTGTTGAGGCTCTATGTAGTTATTTGAGAAAGTTCTAAAACAAAAAAAAATATATACAAGTACATAGTATTTAGTCTTGCAGGTGCATGGCATTAACAGTTCTTGCCCAGAAGACACTAAAATGTGCTGTAAAGCCACATGCTGGCCTGTATCAGGTGACTTTGTTCTCCTTTTTTTTTGGTGTCATCTGACTAATTCTGTTTTTCATTAGCTCTTAGCTAAAAGCCTGATTTTTCCAGTCCTTGTTTGCTTTTCAACTCACAGCTATAATAGTTGGTATGGTATAAAAGCTTAGATACTGGAATTTCTGCGTAGTGACATCTTTTGTTAATGGAGGTTGACTTTGTTCAAGTAAATCTTCCTCTTCCTTTGGCAAGTGAACAAATCATGGTAATTTTCTAAGTTTTGTTTACATATCTGAATTTATTAATTGTACAGTTTACTAGAACAAACTCATAAACTAAAAAAGAGGAAAGAAAACCCTGAAATTAAACCATCATCATTTCACTTTTGGTTGAGGGGGCTTTCATGAGCCTGTGAGTGGGCAATGCATTTATAAGTTACAGTCTCTGAGGACTCGACCATGTGAATAGATAGTATTTTCTTTCTGTGTAACTTAAATTTTTCCTCCACGTGAACTCGGGCTTGTGCTAGGTGATCAGAGAGGTTATTGCCTTCCTGGCTACCAGAGTTTTAAATTGAGATTAATGTCTTGATCCAGCCCTCCAGTGTCTAAGCTACATAGAATGCAGTTATGGAGTGTACCCTTGCACAATATCCCTATGGTTCTCTGGTGCTTAAAGAAGTTGTTCTGTTCCTTTCCATGCACCAGCTTTGGCACCTCTCCAACTGTGCTGAGGGCCGGCTCAATTTATTAACTGGGTCACTGGGCCTGCAAGTTGAAGTAGCAGTTTGTACTGTGAACTGAGTGCCAGAGCCAGCACGAAGAACAGAGCCTTGAAGAGTTGGGGAACAACACAGCTGTTCTCAAGGGCAGCAGAATTCTTGTACTGCGTCAGCTGTATTATCTACTGCACACTAAAGAGCCAGGATGTGCCTGCTGCTGTGTGGCAATCTCTGACAGAGGAGAGGACAGGGCTGCTTGAAGCTGTAGTTTTCTAAGTTGCCAACTGTATTTCAGCAGTGACTGGCTGAAGGCCAGATCTGGCCTCGGGTGCCAGAAAGTTAGATATGCAGCAGTGAGCCTTTCCTAGGCTCTTTCTGTGAACATAATCTGCACTTCATGCATGGGGTCTACTGAGGGGATGTGGAACCTTTAGCTGTGAAAATATCAAGTACATCAACAAAAGACTGATCTACCAGGAGATTGCTGCATGAGGGCCAGCCACCAGCTTTGTGTTTACCTGAATGTAACTTAAATGTTTGAATATATGTGTGCTTATACATTTGTAGTAAGGGCAGGCTGTTGGAAAGAGGGAGTTCAGGCATGTCTGGATTGCTTGTTGGTTTCTTGCCTGTATCTATTGAAACACCTTAATTTTGGGTAGTTATAGTTCAAGTGGTGGAACATACCCTGTGCTAAAATATGGCAAGCTGTAAAGCTAGAACAACTCCCCTGCTTGCCTCTTTACCTAAAAGCTCAGATCTGCGAAACTAAAGTTATTGGTACTTCATGTGATCTATCCAAACTTGAGCTGAAGATACGCTTCCCTGACACAAATCCTTCCTTATTAAAGCTGGTTTAAAAGACCTTGGTGCTCTCTTGGGCTCCATGGCAGTTCAGGTTTCTCTAAGTCGGCTCTCAGCTGATGGACAGCGTTAGACTGGTTCCTGTCACTGAGGCAGAGAAGTTTGGGATTATGTACTGGAAGATTGGTGGTTTATAAATTGTTGGGGTAGTTCACCCTCAGATTATTTTCATTGTTGTCACTACATTACCTGAGCATGGGATGCTGCCAAGCAGGTGTTCTTGATCCTTTCTCCCACTCCTGGCGAGCCTTCCCTCAGTAAAGCTTGTATCAGTGCTAATGGTACTCAGGCTTTGGAATAGGCTGCCCAGGGAAGTGGTGGAATCTCTGTCCCTGGAAGTGTTTAAAAGGCATGTGGATATGACACTTGGGGATATGGCTTACTGGTAAATGATGGTGCTGAGTTAACAGTTGGATTCGATGATCTTAGAGGTCTTTTCCAACCTTAGTGATTCTGTGATGTCCATGAAAACGTGTTGCTTTTCTGGAAAAAGTGTGGTAGGAATGAGTGTTGCTTGAGCCAGTTCTCTGATGTGGCCCATCCTTCATTAGTGCTAATGCTGCCCAGAGAGGCTGAGAATTGGTAACTGGAGCTGGGGAGAGGGCTGGGAGTGTGCCGGGTACCCATTTCCATAGCTCTTTGCACCGATTCTGGTTTCACAGTTACCTTAAAGTGTGCTGGCACAGCTGTCAGGCTGATCCCCTGACCTGTGGAGTGTGGTTTTCCAAAGCAAACAGTGGTTCAGAGCAGAAGCTGCAGCTTCTGAAGCACAGCGAGGAACCAATCCGCAGAGAGGGGGATGGAGATCCCTTGGGATGTCTGTACTACCAAAAGAACCATCACAAACGTGCATCCCACGCGCAGCAAGCGTAGCCCAGGCTAACTTGCTTTAACACACTGCAGCAGTGTCAGCAGCTGCTGCACTGAGGGTAAGGCTTGGGTGGCCAGTGGAGGGAGTGTTCAGTTTGTGACCTGGTTGAGCCCCAGCACGGAGGCATTTAAAGCAGCTTGTCCAGCACATGGAATGCAGCACACAGAGCAACTGAGCTGGATGGTATTCTTATTTTTATCCGAAGGTGGATAGGTCCTTGAAAGTACTATCAGTGCTTGTATGTGTGTACAGTTGGGTCCTTGAAGAAAATATTTCTGTGAAAGAATTATTGGTGTAAATATTACCTTGGAATGCTTGTTAGCAGTAGGTTTATTATGCAGAGCCCTGGGTTCTCAATTCATGTTTAGCATTGCAATATCTTAAGAAAAACAGGCCCTACTTCATATCTGCAGTGGCTCTTTGACCAGGGTCATCCTTAGGCATGTCTTAATCATGGAACACAGTTTCAATGAAAAACTTTGATGGGCTAAAAAGTAGTTAGGACAGTTTAAGCAGTTTTGAGTACTCAAAGGCCAAAGAGCATTTAAGAAAAGTATTGCTAAATGCAAGTTGACTTCAAAGCTTAAAAGTTCTGTAAACTAAGGAAGAAGTTACAGGTGGTGATGATGGAGGTTAGATGGTTATGTGTTCCCTTTGGCCTTGATATATATGCTAAACTTGCTGTTTTGGGCTTACGAAGTGTTGGTTGTCCATGCACAAAATGAGAAATCAGAAATCAGAATAAAATGTCTTAGCTGACGTAGTTAGTGGTTAGGAACACTTTGTCGCAACAATCATTTTTCCTAGGTTACTGTTATTGTAGTGGATTTTTCAAGCACGTTGTATTTTGCTAAGGGGAATTATTAGCTATATTGCATCTTTTATACCTTAAAATAACAATCCCACTGTATATTTTTGCACTTACACGTATTTATTGAAAAAGAAAGTGGTTTAAGTTCCAATAAAACCAGCATAATTTCCTTACGAGGTTCATTTTTTTTACCTCGAGTAAAAATTTTTTTACCTTAGGTTTTGCCTTTACAGTCTTTAGGGACTAACATGTTTTCTAAGGGGAAAACAAGTTCTCTTGTGCTGTCAGCTATTCAGGTGTAATATTTGTTGATGGAGGGTTGGCTTCCAAGGTAGGTGGGCTCTGATGTTCTGAAAATGTACCTCTGTAGGCCTTAGTTTGCTATATGAGCTTTCATGCCTTTGGCGGAAAACTTCCAGGCAGTGCATTTTGAAAATACATAAAAATGTTGAATTCAAAACTTGTCATCCAATCAAATGCTCATGGCCATGTTATAAAAATAGGCAGCAGCAGGTTTTAGCTATTTCCTCTGCTACAGAAATAATGGCTTTCTGCGAAGGGTCATTTAAAGAGTGGCACATTAGATACAATGATTCTTCTGTGTAATTTTTGGTGTGATGTCTAAGCGCAGGCTGGTTTCAGTGTGTATCAGCTGGTCAGTTTATATTTCTGGGTGGTCTTACGTTTGCCTTTTGTGAAGTACAGTTTTAAACTTTAATTCTGTGCTTCATAATTCTGACTCGAGCTGTGTTTTGTTAAATGAGTACTTGTAAAGAGACTTCAGCCTTTGTGCCCCTCCCATGTGCTGTAAGGTCTGGCATTGAAAGATAAAGCAATTTGAAATTCATAAGGCCTCTGCAGGGGCACATGTATCTCGCAATTGAAATTGCAGGAATAAGTGTAACTGTATGAGTTCAGTAGGAACATAAAACATTTTAAAGTCCCCTTGGGATATATAACAGAAAGTAAACATTTCTCAATATTTTTCAGTACTTCTCATTTCTGTAATTGATTGAAAGAGTCATGCTTTCTTGTTGGGAGTGAAAAAAGATGCTGTGTTTTTCCAGTTCCTGCTTGAAGTCAGTATAGGAACTGACTCTATATCTTTCAACCCACATCTTTGAGTTGGAGTGAGAACCAAACCTAACTCTAACATAGTTTTTTTTCCTGATAGTGCTCATGTAAGATAGATAACTTTTTGCCTTAATGGGAAAGAAATTCAAATATCAATGGTAGAGTCAGGTAGAAGCAATGCATTCCTTTTAAAATACCATTCCATTAGGAGAGGGGGGAAACCTTTAATAATTTTTTTTTCTTATTATTCAGGAATAAAAAACTACTCCAACTGGCCTACCATCCCACAAGTGTACCTCAATGGTGAATTTGTTGGTGGCTGTGATATACTCCTCCAGATGCATCAGAATGGAGATCTCGTAGAAGAGCTGAAGAAACTAGGAATCCGCTCAGCGCTTCTGGATGCAGAAAAAGACCAAGAGAAAAAGTAAAATGAGCAAAAGAAGAAGATGCTGTGGCAGGAATAAAGCAAATCTTCAATAAGAACTTGTTACCCATAAAGCCTTACGTACTTTAGGTCAAAGAAGGCATCTGTTTGAACTGACACTAAGTGAATGTCTCGTAGCTCATGGTAAATGTAGTGATCTTGGTATTTTGATTTATGGGTATTGTGAAAATTCGAGTATAACCACTGCACTGTAAAGCAAACGTTTGTGAAAATTTGTGTTTTAAGAAAGAAAAAGTTCACTTCTAAAAGCACTCTTCTTCATTGAGGTGGGAGTAAACCAAAAGAACTAATAATATTTTTATGGATTTTATGTGTGTGATTCTCTGTTCTTTGATACATGAACCTATACAAACAGCATTTGCATTCCCTTGCTTCTCTTGAAAAAGCATTAAGTAATAGTGCATCTGTTTTTCTGTTTAACTCCTGGTGATAAGACTTCCTGAGAGCCTGTAAAACCTGTGTAATCACATTCAATATAGGAGAAAAACAGTTTTCCAAAAATATAGGAGAAAAAAAGATTATATGAGAGTGCATGAAATATGCTTTTATTCCAAAGGGTAAAATAAACAGAACTTGTACAAATACATGTATAATGGTCATTATTACTTTGTAACTTTCTGATGGCTTTTAAAACTGCTAAGAATTGTGCCTAAATATTTTATAAAACCTTTTCTACCTCTTGCAAAACAGCTTTTCCCCCTGCTTACATACTTTGTGTATGGCAGTTCTGTGTCAGTGCTAAAATGTGGGAATTGTTTAAGGCTTCAGTATTCTAGCTTGAAATAGGACAGGAGAATACTTCAGTTATTACTGTAATCTCATATTATTTGCTCATTATCTTTTTATAGTCGTTGTGTTTCCAAGTGTTTTCTCCTGACTGATGTGCTCAGGAGAATATAGTCTTCAAACGTGGGATTTACAGATGAAATGTCCGTGTGGGTAAGAGGAGTGCAGCAGAGAGGTTACTGAATAGATAAATATTTCTTTGTGGAAAGTCTCTGAAGTGTTCAGTACCTACCTAACCACATTTCTCTAAATGAAAACAAATTCTCTTAACCAGTGTAGCTTCAGCTCTATAGCAATACTGCTAAGGTTAAAAGCTAACCAAGCTATTTCTAAATGCAGTTGAATTAATATAAACCAGTTTGCATGTGAATTAGGCAAATGGTTGGAAATAAACTGTGTATTATCTTGATTGTCTACAGTAGTTGCTCTTTATTTTCAATGACTAATGAAACTGATACTACTTTTGATTTGAAGCCCAACACGTTTTCCCCTGCATAGGGTAGAAAATGTGTTCTGGGGAAAGAAGAAATTATGAATGGTCAGTGAAAGAGAACAGGACTGGAACCTGTAGACAACAGAGATTTGGTGCAAGTTCTGGTTCTAAATCTCTCCTGCCCACTCGAGCAAGCAGTGGAGAAACTATACTAGAACATTCTGTAGAGGATTTGCCAGTTTGCCATGCTGATGACAGTGAGCTTGCTGTGTAGTTGCAGTCAGTATCAGCCCGATTAAATAGTGTGTGTGTTGTGTGTGTTCACTTGGTCACCACAGCAGGTCTGTGGAGGTCACTGAGTGACCACAGTGTAGGAGGAAGTTCCACTCGGGGCAGTCGCTTGTGGCTGTAAGGCATAGAGGTGGGAGTGCAAGATTTGTTCATGTGCCACATCACCTTCATGCAAAGCTTAAGGTATCGATGAAGGCTTGTTCTGAGCATTTGAATTCAAATTAAATGAACTTTCTTATGGCTAGTCACAAGTAGTTTTTGCCGTTCTGAATGTAAAACAATGTTTAGAAAAGTAAATTTCAAAAGTCTTTGGTTATTTGTGTCGACCTATTGAAATGAATGTACACAGTAAACAGAAAAATAATGAAGAAAATTTAATTATTTTCTGCTTCAATGGTTAACTCTGAGTCTGGCTACTAAATAAATCTATTAAAAAACCAGTCCTCCAAATTTGCTGTTTCATAGATCTTTAGTCTTCTGCACAAGCTGAATATTTTTCAGTAGTATCTGCTAGTAATTTAACATAAAGGGAACTTTAGCATTGTCAAGTAGTCTTTATCCTCTATGCAGCAAAATTTTTCTCCCAGCATGAGTTCCCGCTTTTAACAAAACATGGAAGTTTTTCTACTTTCTCTACTTTCTTCCCCTCTTTAGATTTTAATTACTTGATGAAACCTTTGCATAACATACGTAGTAGTGTTTATATCAATCTCTGCATGACTGGAACATGTCATTGAGCAAGTAAAAGCAGCAGTGATTCCACAAAGCCACGGAGTGGGTAATGCAATTGGGACTTCTGCCTGCATTCCCGTGCAAGCCATACATTTCCAGCCTCTGTGTGCATGAGCAGTTGTTCTACATTTATAAAAATGATCATTTTAATGCAGCTGCAATAAAAAAATGACCATCTGCTTAAATTGTGAAGCTTCAGATGCTCACAAGGAGCTTCATTTTGTTGTTGAGTGAGAGTATTTTCCTCAAGAAACTAGTCCTAGGGGATCATTTTAGAAGGTGGGCAGTATAGGCACTCTGCTCATCATCCTCTGCTGTCCCTCAAACTAGAGGCAAAAGGGAGCATGTGCTTCCAGTCCCAAAGGGATGACACAGAGAAACTGATGTTTTTGAGGAAAAAACCCATGCCTCTCTTGAGAGATTTGTACGTGCTTCTCTCTTGCTCTTGGGCGGTGAGAGAAAGCAGCTGATAATACTGGAGTGCGGGGTGACGATCAGTGAGTGTGCTGAGCTAATACCGGGGGGCTGGTGCCAGCTGGAAGGATCTGTGAGGAGTCCTTGGTCAGGAGGATGTGACGGATGTGGAGGAAAGCGTGACTTTTTTTCTCCCCAGGAGGAGCAGCTTGTCACAGGAGGTGAGGGAGAGGATGGGGGAAGCTGGTCCTGCTGCTTGTTCTTCCCGGATTCCTCTGCCCTAAAGTGAAAACCGAAGAGCTAACAGTGGTCCAGAGCGCATCTTGGGAAGGCGGAGTGAAGTTGCTGAGGACAGCCAAAAGCAAAGATGGGGACCTGCCCTTGCCATCTTTGGTGAAGAGAGAGGCAAAACTGCCTGGTCTTGAGTTAGGTCTGCTGCGGTAAGGACAGGGCAGGCGTCAGGGCTGTGCAGGAGCGTTGCCACCTGCAGGGCGGGACGTCTATGGATCGAGGTTGGGTGTGTCGAGCTGCCAGTCCCATTCCTGCTCTTTGTGTTCTTGAGTGTTGTGCCAGGCAGGAATTCTGGCTGGCTGCTCCTCTGGTGAGATGCTGCTGGATCCATCTTGGTTGGATTGCCCTGCTGAGAGCTTACAGTAAGATACTTGTGAATGCATGTAAACTTATGTAGGATTGTTACTCTGTTATGGGGTTGCAGTATGAGTGTTTGCCCAACTGGAAACCAGTACCATAATTATTTACATTTTATTCTGAGGATGCCCTTGGTGTTGCTGCTGTGCTAAAGGGCTGAACCTATTCACCAGATCATAAATGAAGCGAATCTTTTGCATTTGCTAGCGCTTCACACCTCTTAGATATGAAACAAAGTGCTTTGGTTTAAGCAAATGAGATCGTTCGTATTCCAAAGCTGATCTACTGTCTTAAACCTTCACCAAAGCCAGGGTAAGGTTTCTTTGCTCTTCTTGAACTGGTCCTGGTGAGGAGCAGAAGGAAGCAGGTTACAAACACTTGCTATTGTTCTGTTAATTTTGATTTGGGAGCATGAAAATCAATTAACACAAAAGTTGTTTCCCTGAGAAAACAGCGGTTAACAGCTCAGGGCGTATTAATGGGTTACACAGTAAGGGTGTTTCTCAGCTCTAATGACTTCCTTGCCTTAATTTTGATAGCAAATGTTTGGACGTGGTCAATATTCTCCATTGCTTGTCTGCTCTGAAAAAAAAAATAAATTATACCATCTAAATGCCCTGAAATACTTAAGTGCCTTTATTTTAGGTCTGACAACATGTAGGCTTATTTTCATGTTCTCACTGAGTTCTCTGGTTCTCTTTAAAAAGTGGATAGAAATCTTTGGCAGGACTTTTCCGGGAGTCTGTCAACGTACATAGAAAACAATCAAGCTTGGGAACATGAAATCAAAGAATTGTAGCAAGGAAAATCTCTCCTGAGCTGTCACCAAGAATCCCAGTAGGACCCTGGCAGTGCCTGCATCTAAGAAGGGCAATATTCAAAAGCAGAGCTGGCAGCCTGATCAATAAATCCCTGTGTGATCTGATTTGCATGTCCCTTCTGCAGAAACCAGATCTTCTCACACAGGGGTGTTCAATATCCGTGTTACAGGACTGTGTAAGAAAAAAACACCCATTAGTTACGAGATAGGTGTTACCTGTTAAGGAGTCTGTGAGCAAAGGTGGAAAGACAACAAGGAAAGGTAAAGAGAGTGGGAAGGATTTGGATTGTTAGTGGTGCTGGGTGGTGGAGTGAGCTCACTTTTTGGCTGAAAGGGTTGAGAGGAACACTGCTCTGTAAAGGGCTGTGGTTAATTTTCTGGTTTTGGCTGCTTGTTTTGTTTAATGGCTCAGTCAAAGCAGTGCTGTCTCTGATGTGACCTGATCATGTCTATATCCTCACTGATTTAACTACTTGAAGTTTTTCCTGGAATCTCCCAGGGAAAGCAGGTTTTAGTTACACAGGAAATAGGACTAAAATAGCTAAGTGGATTCAGGTTTTATTTTCAACCTTTTTTTTTTTTTATCATCCAGCTTCTTGTTATGCCTTGTTTCTCTGGAAGTAAGGGAGTAGGCCAGGAGCAAAGGGTTTTAGTTAGAAAGACCTTGGTACTCCATAAAATCCATGGTTGTCACAGTGTGTAACGGAGATGAATTTGCAGTGCTGTATGCAATCAACAAGCATTTGTATCTTCCCAGTTTTGAGGATCACATCTTAATTGGACAACAGAAATGCTGGCAGAGCAGCAGACTGCTGGCTTATACTCTCTTTTCAAGAAGAAACAAAACCCTTTAAGGTGACTTTTATTCTCAAATGACATGAATGTTTTAAGACCTTTAGACTCAAAGTAAATAAACAAACAAACTAAACATCCTTAAAGACGGAGGGAGTCTCTAGGAACTTTTTTCTAGCTGTAGAAATACATATTGTAATCTCCAAAGGAGCTTGTTTACCTTAAGTATGTGCAGGTGGCGATGGTTTATAATTACCTGAGAAGAATCCAAAGGCCAAGTTCAATATGAATTTTGAAACAACTTTGCCACTGAAAGATGCTAATTTAGCAAACAACAGGGACAATTATATTTTTCTTCTCATTGTTGCAGTAGTTTTACATAAAAAGCCATGAGACTGCTCCTACACAGGTGCAGGTGTGCGTGTCTGTATTTATAGGTACATGTTGTCCCTCCTAACTTAAAGCTTGCACGAGGGACCTACTTAGCATCTTTTAAAGATGAGCTTCTGTAAGATTTTGCCAGGAATTTAACAGTAAATTAAGTTAAAAGGGGCTTTGGAGGAGTGTTGAATTTGAAAAAAAAAATCATTGACTTATTTTTGCTTGTCATATAAGCACAGCCTTCAAAGCCTGAAGGATTTAATGTACAACTTAGCCTCAAAATAGTGAAACAAATCTTCGCTTTGCAGACTAATGAAAACTGAAATACAGAAGTGATTTGTTACTTGCATGGTAATAGCTCTAGAGAGAATAAACTTCTGGAGCCTTTAGTCTTAAACCTATAACCTAGTGAGTGAAAACCACGTGCTATTACAGGAGGTACCTCAACAAGCATTTTAGAGCTTTCAAATACACACTACAAGGAGTATCTTTGAAATACTACTTGTCAGACAGGATTTCCCCATTGAATGGTGATACTACGAAATCTACCATTTCTGCTCTTTTCCATCATTTCACTTGTCTAAACTCTAAAGAGCTCTTCAAGTAGATTTTTTTTCGTGAAGGAAATATAGGTATTCTCTGAGAAGCAGCACTTTTTGATTACTTCAAAGAGGATGTGCTCCATGAAGACTGGATACATATTTAAACCTTCACAGCTCAGGAAGAGAGCAGATTTAGGTCTGGTATTCAAGAGTATTTGTACTTTTGTGCTGTTGATTTAAAAAATATACACATTCTAGAATTATTCAGTATTTTATTTATTTACTCATCCATCTGTGATACTTCATGAGAGGCAAGAAATAGGATGTGAAAGGAAACAATTGCAAAAAATATTGATAGTGCCTGAAAGGAAAGCAAATAAACTAAGCACTTTCGTTGACGGCAGAGGAAAGCTGTGGAGGGTCTTCCCGTGGAGATGCTCTGGGATGAGCCGCCGGCAGCCGGGCGAGCGGCCGAGGCCATCCAGGAGATGGTGCTGTTGGACCGGGGAAGCGGCACAGCCCTGACCCAGAAGCATCTTTCAATGCGGTCCTCCCTGTTTTCCATCTGTGTTGCATGTTACTCTTTGGGGTCCTCGTTTTCTTTTGGGAGAAGAAGGTGTCGGTGTTAACCGGGCGCGCATCGCGGTCCGGTGTGCGATGCCATTCCCCGCCAGCCAGCCCTGCGCCCTCGCTGGAGATGACGGCAGTGCTTGAAGGCGATGTTTTTCGCCGGGACTGCGTGGCTGGCGAGATGGTAACGCCGAGGCGGGGAGCAGCTTCACAGCTCACTGCCCTCACCGGAGCCACCGCCTGAGCAGCGCTGTGCCCCAGCCAGGCGCTCGCTGGGCGTCCGCAGCCTCGCTGCCTCGCGTGGGGAGCAGCACGCCCGCTCCGGGGGCTCCTCGGGGACCCGCCAGCTTCCCTGCCAGCTTCCCTGCC
>VZTA01006292.1:265574-292405 GCA_013398855.1 Mohoua ochrocephala | reverse complement strand
CCCGGGGCGGCGCGGGGCGAGCGCGGGGCGCGCAGCTCCCGGGCACCCTCCCCGTGTCTCGGCGCACAAGGCGCTCGCCTTCCGCCGGCACCTGGGCACCTGTGGGCCCTGGGAGCGCGAAGGTCTGCGGGCAGCTCAGGGTGGGAAGATTTGAGGTGGTGAAGGGGAATTTGGGTTTCTTTCGGTCCAGAGTGTCTCAGCAGAGCAAGAGGTCAGAGGGTTGCGGTGACGTTTTCTGTCCATTTGCTGTTTTATTAGCATCCTCTCATCTCATTTGGTTCAGAGGCTTCAAATCTGGCCAGAAAAGATCAGCAGGAACTGGAACAGGTTAGTGTATGCCCTGGGAGCGACTGTAGCAACATGAAGTTACCACCAGACTGGGTACTTGAAGAATATTTAATGGAAGGGAACACCAAAGGCCTTTCCTCAGTTGCAGGAGGGCTTCTGTCTCCGAGTGTTTCTGCATGTGTAACCAGGCAGTGCCCAGGGTTTTATATGTGATATAAATCTAATTCCCCAATTCTTCAGCCTGAGGTCTTTTCTATCTGAATGGGTATGACCAAAGTAAGATCTTTCTACATGCAGGCCATCTCTACAGAGAGGCCGAAAGCAAACCTCCTGCAGGTATCTTGGTGGGTTACAATTGCAGCCACCACTGTGCTATGAGCGAGGCATTTTGGGTTTGTTGCACCCATTTCTCTGTGGCTGAAGAGGGCGTGGCCAGTGGTGGAGGTGAAGTGGCCAGTGAGGAGAGAGCCATCCCAGAGAGGATGGCCAAACCTCCATTGGAGTAGACCCACTGGGGAGGCCAGTGGTGTAAGGATTCGAGGATTATATTTGTTGTGCTGCATTTCTACTCCTCTCTTTTCAGATCATTAACAGCAATTCAATGGTCAGTGGTAGGATTCTGATTTATTTTTTTTTCTTAACAATAAATGATTTAAAGCTCAGCTGACACTTTGTGGGGGCTTTTGCTACGTGAGTAATGATTCGGCATGAGCTGGGTAGCTGGGTAGGGAAGCAATTGAGAAACTCTGCTGTTCAGCCATGTTTACGTGTGTCAGCAGAAGGAAACCAGAGGAAAATGCTAAAGAACAGCAATTCAGGAAGGAATATAACAAGTCCAAAGCAAGCCCGTTCAAATTCCTTTGCTTTTCCTGTGAACTTGAGGTACAGTTCAGCTCATTCTGCTGAACAACAGCCAAGTTTTCAGGCAGGAGCTGGATGTTCCTTGGGCCTGAGGAGTGTGCTCTGAGCAGGAGATGGCTCAGGGCTCAGGCCACAGCTTTAACGTGGTCCTGCACATCTCTGTCTCAGCGAGATAAGCTCTTCCTACATGTCGAAGAGGAGTCTCAGCAGGCACCAGACAGGAAGTTACATTCTTTGTTTTAGGGACCATTTTGCACTGAGCTCAGGGATAAAATAAAGTGCTTGGGATCAGCACACTGACTCACACCTAGGAGATCCCTCTGCTCTGAGACCCCAAACCACCAAGCAATAGTGTCAGGCCTCCTTTCACCCCAGAAGTTTTGCAGTTCTTTCTGAGCCAGGAACCCTGTCCCAACAAGTGGAAGAGTGCCCTCTTCCCTCCTAGTTCCCTGCCAGGTGTCCGAGTGCTTCATGTGAGATGGGCAATGATGGCTTGATCTGTCTCCCATGCAGCCTTTCCATGTCTGGAGGAAAGTACTCTGACCACTGCACTATTGCAGACAAACAGTTTCCATCACCACTGGTATGGATTACACACCCCAGGTTTGCCAATTACTGTCCAATTGCTGCCTTTGGAAAGTATTAAACAGGGGGTAGGTGCCTTTTTTTTCCAGCTTGGGCCAGAGCCATAAGTCAGTATGAAACTTCAGATCCAAATGCTGCCTTTTTTAGGTGCCTACATCCTGATATCCTGATTTTTGGTTCTTAATCAATATGCAGGAAGGAATTTAAGGCAAGACTGCATCTGAGGCTGCTAGCAGACAAATTAGTGTAATACAATCCTGTAGCTTAGTGGGAAATAAAGTACAAAAAAGTGACTGAAATTTCAGAGCATCTGGGTTTTGGTTGTGTTGAGAGGATTTGTCAAGAAAGCTCCTGAGGGAAGAGTAGAGGAAGATGCCATGAATTCCACTTAAGAACAATGATAGAGTCTGGAGGGCATGTGTGTTGCCAACAACAGTAATACTGGGCAAGCAAAGAGGAAATCAGTACAACTGAGTGTCAAGGAACCCTTCCAAATCTGAAAATCTAACCTTAGTTTTCCAATACATTTGTTTATTAATTAGTGTAAAGATGAGATGAAAGGTAAATAAAAAGAAAGTATGGTGGGCTGCAAAACACTGGAGTTACAAAATAAGAATGCTTGAGGTTTGTCAGAAGAGCAGGAATAATTAACTGGTAGTTCAGAAACTGGATCACCAAAGATTACAGGCAGAAATTAAAGAAGATAAAGACATTGCTGAGAATCGGAATGATTTGTTTGCAGCACTCTTCAGCACAGAGAATATCAGAGTGATACCTACTGGGACTTGCTCTTTTCTGGTAATCAAGATGTGTCAGAAGGAAGAGCTGGAACAAATCGATAATTTAAAAAGCAGCAAATCATCAGCTCCAGATGGTACATTGAAAAGTTTTGAAGGAGCTTAGTATGAAATAGCTGATCTGCAGCAAAAATATGCCTTCCTTAATTAAAAACAGCTATTTCGCTGGAGAAGTGGAAGGTAACAGTTGTACCCAGAGTTAAAAACAGGATTGCGATAATTTGAGGAAGCACACACTCTCTATACCCAGATATACACTTCTGTTTTATAAGCTGGTTGAAGACAGAATATAAAGTAGGAGAAAAAAAAAAAAGAAAAATTATAGTATCTAAAGAGCAAAGTTTCTGCAGGAAAGAGTCATGCCTCATCATTAATCTGTCTTAACTCCAATTGGGACAGGCTTGTCATGGGCAAACAAGAAGGAACCACTGTAATTTAGATAAACCTCACAGGACCTTTGGCCTAGGCAGGATGCTGTGAAACAAAGAGAGGGGAGCTTGCTGCAAATGTCTTGGATGATGAGATTGTGTCAGGCTGCATGTCCAGAGGAGCCCTGACCATCCTTAACATCCCCATGCTGCATCAGGCCTGTGACGATTCCTGCTCTGTAATGGTGTTATCCTACTCACGTGCTGCTGAGCCCTGCTTTCAGCTGCCCTGGGAGGTGAGGAACCAATGAGGGGATGAGTGACCTGTTTCCAGCCTCTGAGAGAGCTTAGCAGAGGTTGTTTCTGTGTGTCTGTCAGGCTCACGAGTCTGAAAAGGTGAACACTGTTGAGAAAGCTTACGCACTGCTTTTAAATTTGAAGTCCCACAGAGGATGAGGAGGTTGCTCTGGGGAACTGCAGGAGGGCAGGAGCTAGGAGCTGAGGAGCGTCAGGGGCAGCTGTGCTGGGAAGCTCTTCCTGTGGGTAGCACCAAGGTAGCAGCTTTGTGGTGAAGGCATTCATGGGGAAAGAAAAATAGGACCAAAAAAGTTAAGACCCTCCAACTGGTCAGGTAAAGGCAGGGGCTGGGCAGAATGTTTCTTAACTACTGTCACTGTCACTCACTAGAAGCAGGTCTAGTACTGTTTAAAAAAGAGAAAAAAGGAATTTGGTTATAGCCAAATAGAAAATGAATGTGACAAAGCATCTAATTTCAGAAAAAGCAACAAGAGGGAATGTATTAATTTTCCCTGCCAATGCTATGGGTGGATTAATTAGATACAGTATCAATGTCAGCACTGTTTAACAGCAGCCCTGTATGTTTATAGTGAATACTCTGGATGAGCTGAGAGGAAAATCCATACCTTTTCCCTTAGAGGGAATCCATATCTTTACCCTTAACAACATAGGTTTTTCCTATCTTAATTTTATGCAAATTGGGACTATCTGTGGGCTCCTTATTGTGTTCTCTGTTCCCACATCCTGCTTCAAAGGTACCTCCTTGCTTCTGTGCCGTCAATGAAGGTTGACAAGCTAACCATGTCACTGGGAAAAAAATTTCAGTAGGATTCTGTGGAATAGTTTAAAAAACCCAAACAACCAACCACCAAATCTTTAACAAATATTTCACATTCAGAACCTTTGTTAATACAAATGTACGGTTTTCATCAACTTCAACCAGAGGGTTTTTGCTCATTTAGGCAGACAACAGAACTACTGCTTCCTCCTTTCTCATTTGTTTTTGCCTGTCACTTCTTCTCCATTTCTTCTGCCCTCAGTCCTGGGCTCTTCCCTTCCCTGCCTGCCTCTCACAGGTGTGTGATGCTGCTGTTGCTCATCTTCTTTTATACCTGCTCCGGCCTCCTCACAGCCCTGTCAGCTCACAGCTGTACCAACTCTGGTGCCCAGCCAGAGCCAATTATGCCAGCAGATCTAATTAGAAGGCACAAGATGCTGTGCCTCATTCTTGAGATTTGTACAGCTCACCATCACGGTGTGCTCTGCTGATTAGGAAATACTGATTTATAGTAACAAAAATTATAACAAAAAAAAAATAGTTTTAAGGCTTCTGGAATAACCCTGCTGGTTTTCTCTTTCCTCTGTTCCGTGCAATTATTTTCATATTAATAAGCTTTAGTATACAGCACTTCTAGGATTTCACTGGGTATCTGGTGGGGAGCAGCATCAGCCAGGAAATGCCTGGAGAAGTGCTGTATTTATGGCTGATAAACCAGGCGGTAGATTTTAGAAAGACTGTGTTTTGCCTTTTCCTTTAAATTTCCTTATGCAGTCACATAAGGGAGGACAGGATGGTGCAGAGGTGCCCAGGACACTTTCAAATTAGCTAATTTAGATGCAAAGTCAGTTTTGCCATGGCAGCATGGAGCAGAGCAGCGTGGCTGATTCACTCAGCTCCCCAACAGTCCCGAGGGTCCCACTGCTCAGCTTTTCCAATGCTCTTTTCTGCAAGAAAAGTCTCCCCTCTCTGATGCCATGGGATGCCGTGGCTCATGTCATCACACAGTAATTCAGCTGCTTGATGTGACAGTTTGCTGATACACAGGCTTGTGGGCTTTTCCAGATGCAAGATCCACAGTAGAGTTGAAGAGCTGATGCTTCAGGGTCAGTAGGTTTGGGTCCTTTCTCTCCATTTATGAAAACACCCATAACTGTCAAAGCTCAAGAGAACTAAGACCCTACGAAAAACCTGAACCACTTGCACATCAATGCCACCAGCAAATGTTTCTTTGAGCCAGTTTTCAAGTCTGAGACTCAGACCAACGTGCAGTGATCTTGTTATTTCTACATCAGCAGAACAGCAGACAGCTCTGACATCTCTTCCCTTACCCAGAACTACTTTGGGCTAGATAAAACAATAAGATCTCAGTGATGGTTGCCCAGAGCAGTTCTCAAAACCACTTTATTCATCATTAAGACAAAGAAAATTGTCCTCAGTCACAGGACTATGGAGTAGGCAATAGAGATTATAGATACAGTCTTGAGGAAAAGCTTTGTGTTAATTACCATTAATGTCTTGTGAACTCCTCTAGGATGTCCAAGTTGTGACTGTTCAGCTGGGCTCCACCTAGCAGAAAAATACATGCATGTTTTCTGGTCATCCTACCAGAATAAGGCAAATTGTAACTGTGCAGTTTGTGATTACTTTTTTTCTTCCTGTCCCTTTCCCCCCTGGCTAAAGGGTCTTTAGATTAGTGGACAAGGTGTTTTTCCTCACAAAAAAGCTGTAATAGGAGACTGAGACTTCAAGTCTCACGTTGAGGAGAATTTACTATATAGTTTCGTGTTTGGAGAAGCCAAAGTTAAAAGGGAATTAAATAAAATTTTTCTCAGAAGAGGTACATCATTTTGTCTGGTCAGCTATTGTGAGTTTGTTTTCCCGAACTGCTGAGTTCAGCTGGAACTTTAGGTGCTTGGTCTCTTTGAAAATCATGCCCAGGGCTTCCAAACCCAGGCAAAGGGCCATGGTGGTTTATATAGTAACTCTGGCACAGAGGATGAAATAGAGCCTCTCTCTTTCAGAGGGACCTTCTTACTTCAAGGACTGCAGGGACTATGAGTACTGAAACCTTGCTGTTTAAAGTCCTTTCTGCTTTGAGGTATTCCACTAGGGAGTGCAGTCTCCAAGTTCAGCACAAAATGATGCAGTCCCAAATAGGACACTGCATCTGAGCCCCCTCTAGATTATTCTCTGACACTATTATTTTTTCTTGTGGAGATTATAAAGAGTGCACAATGGAGCCCTACAACATCTTTTCTAAAGAGTACTGGGAGCTGGTATCCTGAGAATATGACAGGAACCTCTCAGTTTGAGGTTTATTAGGTAGCCAAATCTGTGTTTCACTGTAGTGTAGTGGGGTTAATACTTCATTCTGTTCACTGTCCTGCTTTGATTGGAATTCCAAATGCTAAATCTAATCTGACCCCTGTAATTTTACCTCCTGGTTTTTATATGTCTGCTTCTAGTTGACCATGCTATGTTGCCATCTTGCGGTTTTGGTTTGGAGGTATCCATTTAGATCTTCTGAAAACAAGTTCACTCCCTTCTGGCATGCAGAACTTTCCCAGTGAGTCCCAGAGATTGATTTCTGGAGACTTACTTGACTTTGAGATCACATCCTGGAGGATGGTGGTATTGAACTATAATTGGTTTCTCAGAATTGATTTTCTCCTCCTATTAGTCCACGGAGCAGATGAGCGATTCACTCACTTAACTCTCGATTGGCTCATGAGATCGAAGTGCCCGTTCTTGCACTCATATTTTAAACATTTCCTACCATTTCTTCATAAACAGGCAGTTGAATGATACTAAGTTTGAACCCAAAGTACTTATTTTCTTCACCGCACTGAAGCATAACTGAGAGCATCCAGAGTCTGGTGTAGCTGTTAAGAAAATATGCAGTTCCAGACATGCTGCTTTTGTTGATATGCCCCACTGGAGCTCAGCAAATGTGTATTACCTTTATTACCATGATAATACACATCCGTATGCTTTCCGATGAAATTCAAAGAGGCACTTACATTTCTCTTCTGCTTGTGATTAGGGCAGAGCAGATAGTTCAGGAGGGGACCCTGACCTTTTACAGCAGTTTGTAGGGGGCTGTGGTCGTGATGCCGGAGCAGGAATCACAGGACTCTTTAAGCTTTGTTAATGCCTCTACTGGAGATGCTTCCTCCGGGGCTCAGGTTCTGTTCCCCTTATATCAATGACAACCTAATTTTTTTAATCAATGGACTAACACTGATGGACCCACAGAGCAGGGTTTGTCCTTGAGCCTGTTTCTGCAGTGCCAGTGACAAGTGACCAGAGACACTAGGTTTGTTTGTGCTGCCCGTGTGTTGTCCTTGGGAAAATGGGAAGTAAGTGGTGGGACACTCATGCTGAAATGCACTTTGCTGTGGTGCTGCTGTGTCCCAACCAGTGTGTAAAACCTGGGTAGGTTGTAATGAGAGTTAGGCAAACACTGGCATCTGCACGGAGTCGTCTACCTGTGAAACAGCTGTCTGTGCTCCGTTTGTCGTCAGTGGTGGTTGGTCAGTCCTGCCAGAGTGATCCACAGAGGTGTCCAAGCATCAGGGGCTCGGTTCAATTGCTTGAATGTACATGCCTGCTGCCATTTGAGATACCCTGGAGTAAGTGGGACATCCCCAAAGAGCTGAAGATTTAGGACAGGACTTTTGCTGTCCTGGAAGTTATAGGCCACACTGGACACCTCCACTCAGTCAAACCTAGCTGTCTGCTTGAGGGTAGGCTGAAATGCTCTCTAGGGTCTGCTCACTGTATCAGCAATCTCTGCCAGTGATTGCAGCCTGGACGCAGCACTCACTTGTAGACACCTGGATAGAAGCACCTTCACCTCCAGCTGCAGGCAGTCCCTTATGCCTGAACATACAGGTCTGGCTTCCAGAGACATTTCGAGTTAAATGTGTAGGTAAGCAGCTCCAGAGGGCAAGGTACCCAGCCTATTTTTAATAGCTGCTATGGGAGCAAAAGAAATGCCCTCTGAAAATGCCTTTCATCCAACTGGCTGCAGAGAGACACTGGGCATGGAGCTGTTTAACTTTCAGGTTAAGAAAGTGAAAAGCATCCCAGCTTTAGTTCAGATGTAATCCTTTTAACTCCACTGACCCAGAAACAGTTTTCTCCTGTTACCTGCAGGAAAGGCCATACGGGAGACACAGTAATGATATCCTGAACCTCCAGAGCATCTTGAATATTTCTGAACTTTGCAAAATGATGTTGACTTTAAGATAGTTGGAACTGAGCTATGCACAAGCTAAAAGCTTACTGGTTTTTTCCCTTCTCCAGGTAATACTTTGCACCTTTGCAGCCCAAAAGATCTGTGGAAATGAGCATAGTTTCTCACTCTATTTCCCTGGACAATTTCAGTCTTCACCACCGGGATGGTGTTTTCTTACCCCTTCCTCCTATTTTCATTCTTTCTGAAAGATGAGAGGACCACACTTTCACTTGGGTTGTTCTGGGAGGCATACAAACCACGATGGCTGCTGTGGGATTGATGGGAGAAGTTTAGTGTGGGAGTAATGACATTTTCAAATTAAGGCTGGCTGACCCAGATGCTCTTTATAGAGGTATCTCATTTAGAAGCTTAAGTGAATTATATGGTCAAAGTTTTAAAAGGAGAAGTGAGGGGAAAAACTGGGACAACTGAAAAAGTGCAGCAACACTGAATGTCTGAGAAGTGCAATAGAGACTGTATAAATCCACAATTCATCACCCTGGGGACAGTTGAAATTGGAAGTAATTGTAGAAAAGTAAAAGGTAAGTCTTCAATGGGTGTAGTCTAAGTTAATTCCAGTGGGATTAATTTCACTTACATCAATGAGAATCCAACTCTCAGTGGTGTGGGCTGATGGCTCTGGTGAGAAGGTAATAGTGTCAACCTGATGTATCATTAAATAATATTATTTTGCCTCTATAATTGTCCAAAATCTAATACTTTGCAACTGTTTTGCTTAGATTTAGCTTTTTATCTGTATCTAGGTGGAATGAATGACTGGAACTTTGAACAGAGCCTACTTCTTTATTCTTGATTTCCATACACACACACACACACACACACACACACACACGCACACAAACGTGTGCGTGTGTGTGTATATATATATATATGGAAAAGTGCACATTTATATATCAAGTAGAGTCCATAGAGGTATTGGGATGAAAGGGCTAAGCAGATCTTGGCAGTGAGCAGTTTCCTTGTGGTCACTATTCTGTGCTTAGATCCCTGCAGAGGGGCATGTGTATTGGTTTAGACTTCCAAGAAGATCAAACAAAAAAAGGACACTGACAATTTGATGTCTGTTTCATGTGGTGCCTTGTTTATAAAGATCCTAAATGACCTCAAAATGCGTCATGAAGAGAGGGTCCAAACAAATGTGATGCCAGGAACAGTACCAGGCTGCTGCAGTCCAACACTGGCAGGGGATTTGCACTGGAGCCCTGTGGCAAGAGCAGGGACAGAGTTGAGATTCCTGGGTCTCCTCTCTCCACAGACAAGGCTCTCTGTAGCAGTCACCTACGCACTCCGGGTTTCCCTTCACACGTGCAGGCTGCTGCAGGCAGGAGTGCTGCCCACAGCCATTACCAAGGTTTGCTCTGTGCAAACAAACTGCAGTGCCATCAGTACTTGATCTGCTAGGCTGATGGGGTATGACTGCAGCATGAGCCCAGAAGTGAACTCCACTCCACTCCACTGGAGCCAGCAAGCTGCTGAGCTCATGTCCATTTGAGGAATCCTCTCCTGTTGGATGCCATGTGCTCTTGGGAGAGGCCCTGGCACCCTGTGGTCTGCCATACCTAGTGATGGACCCAGCTGTGTTCCCTGTCTCTAATTGTCATGGCCTGGAGCCTGGAACAGAGCAGAGATTATTTTGCTGGATGAATAATGTCCAGTGTTCTTTGGGGGAACATCTGGGAGGGTGTCACATCCTAGAGAAGCTGCTGAAGGCAAGCGCCCAGAGGAAGGCAACAGGGATACTTTTGTCAAACTGAAGTGGGAGATAACTTAAGCAGGTTTTGCAATGTAATTGGAAGTGTGATACTTCAAGTGAATTCCTCCATGCACGTGCCTCCCTCAGCTCAGCCCTCTGCACTTCTTTCTTTGAACCAGCACCAATATCTCTTACATGCAAATTTTCATCGGCAGAATTTGATTAAAATAACCAGAAATCGAGGACCTCTGCCTTCACATCCACTTTAATGCTTCTTATAATCATTTGAGTTGATTTTTGCCCTCTCTTTGCTCCTCCAGATGCTGTCACAGCTTTAATATGTCAGTACAAAGCTTAGGCAACCTCAGCAATCAGTCATCCTGCCTCAGGGCAGCAGGTGCCTCGGCAGGTGCTATTTGCTGGAAGGAGAGGTTTCACTCGGGTTGCGCTGATGGGAAGAGCAGCTGATGTTGGCGGTGGGTTTGGAGGAAAATGAAGGTCCCATGCACACTGGGGTTGGCTAATGCTGTCACTAGAAAATGTCCCTCTTTTGGAATTCATCTGACAAGCGAACCCACCTTCACTATTAGTTTGGATCATGACAGGAAAAGAAACTCTCCTATATAGAAGACACTTCTTGTTCTTTGCTTATGTAAGTCAGAGCTATGGCTTCTGGGCTCTCACTAAATGCCTCCTTTTCTCTGTACTTTTCCAGCTCATTTGATACAGTTTTGAATTGTGGGATGTTGGATTTTTTTTAAGGTTTTTAAAAAAAGATATATTAATTACACAAATGCTTGGTGGAGAGCAACGCTCATGTCAAAAGGTTTAAGCTTTGGGTTTAATTTGGACGAATGCCTGAAATTTAGCTCTGAACCGGTGGCAGTCTTTGAATTTATAAATACTAATATCCACCTGAGATTCTGGTCCAAAGCAAGAGCAAGACTTTTATTCTGTTCAGGTTCCTCATCTCTGCTTATCACCATAGCAAATTAGGCCTTTTTGGGCAAGCAACAAGTGGTATGACTAACAACCTTGTAGCACTTATTCTTTCTTCCCAGCAGTTTCAGTGAGAACAGCCAAGGTCTGGCCATTTAGGCCAAGGACTTAAAGAAGTGTTTGATGTTTTTGAGGACTCTTGCAAATTTTAGTACAAATTATTTTTATTTGGGAGTTTGCCTGCTCTCGGCTGGCCCAGGTGAACCAAGTATAGGGAATAGGTTCAGGATCCTTCCCATTCCCCAAAGCCATGGGGTGAGTGAGTGTCCCTAACAAGTATTTAGCCACAGAAGTCAGTGCCTGGGAACCAAGTGATCAAATGAGATAAATTGGAGTGATAAATCAGCTGAAGGGATGACAACAGGATAGGAATAACACTTTAGTTATGGTAAAATTGTAGAAGTTAAAATGCTCATGCATTTAAAAATTAGGAATTTATGTTTTCTAGCCATCTTGAATAGGATTTAGAAATGACATTGAACAGGTAAGTGAAACCTGGATTTAGGATTTTGTATATGATAAAGTTAGGTATCTCAGCAGGGATTTTTTCTGACTAATTGGTAGGACCGTGGGTGGAAATGTCTGTGGTACTGTGTGCTGTGTAAGCAAGCACAACTGCTTACTGCACTCTGCTCTTCCCCGAGTTCGTGTTCTTATACGTGTGTGCTGATTCCTGTTCCAACACAGATAAAGCCATGCTGCAATCTCTTGGTAACAGGCTGGCTGGGTGGACCTGGGAAGTTTCACCTTATGGTGAAGTCGGAAATGTCACCGAGGCAGGGCATTTTGTGCTAGCTGGGGGATTCTGTTTCCAGCGTAAAGAAAGACAAGACAAGCAAAATGTCACCTTTGTGACTCCCACACACACTTGGTCTGAGCACAGGGCTGAAGGTGTCCAGCTACACTGTAGTCTGCAGGAACTCTGCTTTCACCTGCAGAAGGTGAGCAGAATGGGGAGCTTCTTTTCTTAACCACCCATGATTGAATACTGTTAGTGTTTAATACTTGTATTGAATCTCAGATAATTGCTATAGTGATGAACTGCTGTCTCAACTTATCCACATGCAATTAATAATATTGATCACCCTACACTGACCTTGAGAGTTAATAACTGGTTTTTCCCTTAGTTTCCCTTAATGAATGGTGTTTTGTACATGCCAACTTATAATTTTGCCAAGGTGTCAGATCACAGGGTCTGATCCTGCAGACACTGAAATGCAAACAGTGCTTCCTGCAGCGGTTGTTTCTTTGGGATTAATAAGAAAATTTATGCTTAGGCTGAAAAAGAGGTACATTTTTATTTTTACAGGATTTTGACTGGGGGAAGCCTATACAAATATTTGTGTACAAGCCAAGTTGCTTGAAAGCTGTGTAGGATACCTGCACAAAGATTTGAGGCTCCAAAAGTCTGGCCTTATTTTCTTCATCAAATAATTAGGTGGTTCTTTTCTCCATCTAATGAGGAAGTGTTTCTGCTTTTCCCAAAAAATCCTTTCCCAAAGTAAACACCCTGGTTAAGACATAGAGAGATAATTGAGGCAATTTATTTGTCTCATCTCATTTGGAGAGACCTTTAGAAGTCTTTTTGCTCTAGGTAATCTGAACAACATCTTTTTCCCGATTACCTTGAACAAACTGAAGAATTTATTTGTGGTTATCTTTTACTAATAGGCTTCCCTGCTTACCTAATTCTCATCTTACTAGTATGATCTGATAATGAATCAACAGTACTGCTCCTGTTTTGTATGACATGTTTTTCTTAGACTCCTGCTGCACTATGTGCCTTTTTGCTTGCACATATCCCTCTGCTGAGATCCCTAACAGAAGGATCAGAACTACTGCAGGCCTGGAAACAGAGAATCTAGCAAAAAAGGTTCTGCTAAAGTCTCTAAAATATTTTTATTCTCTGCTGCAGAGAAAATCAAACAGATCTGGAATGTGTGAAGCAGCACTCCCAACCCAGAGCTTGGCATCACTGAGGAAAGCTTTGCAGTGCTGTATTATCGAAGAGACACACAGTGAGGGAGTTTGGGGGAAGAAATCCGCCCCCACGCTGCTTTTCTCACATCGGCACTAACCCTCATTGGTGGAGCAGTATGTGGGAACGGTGTGTGATAATCTCGCTGCTCCTTCTGCAGAGCAATTGGAGCACATTTTCCCAAAACAGCCCCCACTCAGCACTTCAGCACTAATTTGCCTTCCCCATAGGCACATTTAACTGCCCCCTTCCTTTGGACAACTGGCCTCATCTGAAGACACCTTATCTTTCTAAAAAGCATCTTGACAAACTCTTCAAAGACTGCCTCTTCCCTGCATTTGTACTCATTCATCCCCTCCCCACTGCATCCTCAGCTAAAGCAGATTATTGCAAAATCCATTTAAAAAACACAGCAGTTTTATACTGAAAGATATCTAGAGGGCAGCAAATCCAGAGGGAAATCTCATCCTTCAGTGCAAACGAAACCTCCTCTTTTATTTAATTTCTGAAAAATCAAACACAGAGTTACATAAAGCTTTTTTTTTCTCTCTCTCTCTCTCTCTCTCTCTCCACAAAGCAGCAAGAATAATAAGATATCTCTTTAAGGCTGAGATATAATCATACCTGGGAGCAAATTTTCAATTTGATTAAAGCTTACAGTACTGGGCAAAGCCTGTAAGTTCAGGTGTGAGTTATGAAGAAACTGCTCGGCCATCCATAATCCCATCTGAAAGCAAATGTATTTTTAGAGTATTGCTGTGTGACACGGAATGCTCCTGAGTTATTTGTGTATCACTGTGCTTGATGTGAAGGATATATTTAATTTAGTATTAAGATTGTGTTATTGATTGCAGTTCCGCTTTCCTTCACGTTTCGTTCAAATTATCGTTGGCCAAACAGCAGCTGGGTTCCATTTAAGTGCTGGCAATGGAAATCAAGGCTTCTGTGACATCTTGCTTTATTGCATACTGCCTTCTTCAGCACATTTGGACACCCTTTGAGAAGTGTTTCTGCAATTACCTTTCCTGAATTTCATCACCAACAGCTGATGTGCACAGTAATAGGGATGTTGGAAACCTCCATCCCACGTCCCTAACGTCTTATGTTTGGCACTTGAGGTTTGGAACTTGGCCATCAAGAAGTTATCAGAATGCTTTAAAAAAGGGAGAAAACTTAAAAATAGCCATGCTAATGGTTTGAGTTTTTACTCAATTTTTGAAAATTTTCATTATAATTGTGTATGAAAAACCGGCATCTGTGTGTTGAAAGATGCAACCAGAGGCAAACCAGTGCAACTTTTTGTGGGCACCGTCAGTAACTACAGGGAAAAGCAGACAGGCTCCTTTGACCACACTTGGGAGTACTAGCGTCTAAATGTCAGAAGGGACATCTCCCATTCCCCGCTTTCTGAAGCTGCAAATAAGGGTTAATGAGCTGACCTCCATTGGCCTGACTTCTACTTTTACATTTACTGATGAAAAATGCGATATGGGAGTGGGTGATTCTTGTTATCAAGGGGCCACATATTTACATTGAAAGAGGATAGGATGTATACAGGAGAAAGGAGGGTTGGGACTGTGTGATGACTGGTTTTGCTGGAGACTATGCCTGAAATGAGAAGGATTTGTGTGGTACCTGATAGCGTTTATGGCAAAGGCCGCAAAAGAGCGCAGGCAATTTCCTGCTAATTGCTTATCTTCTGATGTACAACCCCCTTTTCCTGTCTCATACCTGTGGTGATTTTGCACAGCTAGTATTGCACTAGGATTGAAATATCAGGGAATTTTTGTCACTAGAACAGTCAGTCGTTACCGACTATGCAAAAGGCATCACCTTCCTTACTATCTCTGAACATCTCTGTGTTTCCTCTGCAGGAAGGGAGGATTCCCTTTCTTCCTTCATCTCCACCAGAGTGTTCCTTTTGCCTCGGGTAATTGTTTGTAAGGTGACCACTGGGTGGCTTTCCAAAGCAGCTGCAAGTTGTGAGGTGCAGGTTCAGAATGATGCTCTGCCAAAGCCCGCTGACCTGCTACTGGTAAGGGTCATAGAATGGGTGGGGTTAGAAGGGACCCTAAAGATCATCCAATTCCATCCCCCCTGGCATGGGGGATGTGGTTGGCCTTCAGGGCTGCATTTAATAACAATATATGACTGGGGGTTTTTTTTGTTTGTTCGGTACTCTGTGTACCCTGCCCTGTGAGTAGTGGGTATATCTGAGCCATGAGAGGTTAAAACATTTTGGACTTCTCTGGTTGCTCAGAAAACTTGCTGCCTTGGGCTTCCTAGATGAAATATAAACACCATTTACATCTACTTAAAATCTGAATTGAATTTGAAATTTCTGTTCAGTCCAGTGGTGAATGTAGCTTCTGTTAAATTGCTCCATTAACTATAAAGCAAAGTTTAATTTGCTGTGTTTTACTTTCATAAAAGGCTTCTAAGCACTGGTAATGTTCCTTTTTATTGTGTTCCTTTAACTTTGTAGGAAACTGAAAGCTTTGTCCTAAAAAAAAAAAAAAAAGGATTAAAATACCTATGAAAGAAATGCGAAGGTTCAAAAAAGAAAGAAGAAGGGAGCAGCATTACCAGGAAGAATTAAAAAGAACAGCACTGGAGCAACTTGCTGTTTTGCCTTTTCCTTTCCAAAGGAAAAGGTGGTCAAAGAGCTCGGTGAAAGAGCCCCACTAAGCAGATTACCTCAACTACTTGAGGAAAAGACTGCAAGTGCAATCCAGAAAGGCAATTACCTTTTTTTTTTCAATTCAGATAGAATTTTTCAACTTCTAACATGGAGTTAATTGCCTCTTTTTTTTTCCCCTCCTTTTTTCTTATAATGGTCCTTTGCATAGGTTTAGTCATCCTTGAGGGCAGCTGCTGCAAGTATACAGCAATTGCCAGATGATTACCTCTTTAATGTTTTCACAGAGTACTTTGCTGGTTAACCTCCTTAACTGGAGAGCTGCTTATTGTTATTTATGTCTTGTCAGCATAGAGGTTCATTAAGCATTGGTAAATGACATGTTTTCATATCTGCTGACGCTAGAAATGCAATATGATCAATTGCAAATTGACTTCAGTGCAGCAATGGAGTGCATTTAACACACATCAGTGGATCATTTGTACAAGCAGAGCTCGAATTTTTATGGCTGTTTATGTCTCTCTAATACCCAAGTATAAATTCTCCCAAGCCAAGCGATTCTTAGTGAAACCAAATGCGAAACTCTGTCCAACAAGTGATCGCGTATCCCGGGCCGGGTCTCAGCACAGGAAGTTTTTGCGTGGCAGGAAGCTGAAGGTGGTGAAACAGCCTCAGCTGTGCCAGGAGTCAGAGGTGGGCTGGGGCATCTCCTGTGAGCTTTCCCTCCCCTGCCTCAGGCTGCACCAGGGACAGCTCCCCGGAGCTTTCCCTCACTTGCTGGCTTGCCACCGCCTCAGGAGGGTGACACTGGGTCCTGCCCGCACCCCAGGGCAGGTCTGGAGATGGCTTTGCATTTGTGTGATTCCCAGAAGCTGAGCGGATGACACCTCTGTGTCCAGGTCCTGCGGGGCGGGGGGATGCCCATGATGGGGAGTCAGGAGCTTCCAGTCTCCCAGGTGTCAGTGGTCTTTTACTGCTCTGCCACTCCCACTCCTGGCTGGGTCCAAAGTGCTGCTTTCTGGTGTTACTGCTCCCGAGGAAGCTGCTGTTGCCTTTAGTGGCTCAAGCCCATTGTTAAACTGACAGCCTTGGGGATGGGGATGCTGGGGCTGGAGGGCAGGGCCCCGAAATCTGTCCTGCTGCACACGGTGACAGAGCATCCACTGCAGCAGCACTGGCTGGCACTGGGGAGCTCCTGTGCTCCCGAGGCCTGGGGTGGTGATCTTCCTTATCAGGGCTTGAATCTGCTCTCTAGGATGAGCTATGACCCCATGCCAAGGGCAACTGCGCAGTGACTATCCCTCCAGGTTGTCTCCTGTCCAAACCTGTACATGCACTTACACTTAGCTGCTTGTCCCTCAATGGAGTACAGGCTCTCTGTCTTGGTTCATTTCGACCAAAATTTCTAGGAACTACTGATATTTCTGTAGTTCTGAGACTGCTCTTGCCCGTACCAGTGTGCTTGGATCGGAGTAGGCCACCTCCACAGACACCTCTGAATTTCTAGACTTCTATCTTCAGGAATTTGTCTCAATGGCAGAGGTAGAATTTTCAACTCTGTGGATCCAGGCAGATTATATGGGAAAGATTTGCCTTCAGAGCTAGGAAAAACATATAGTTATCTTAAAAAAAAAAACAAAAACAAAAAACAAAACCCAAAAAATCCCCATAAGCCCAGAAGGAAAAAGAAAGCTTTTTGAGAAAAGGTTTTCATTAAAAAGCATCATCAGGTTTCAACTTAACAAAACACTGTAAAATAAAAGAAAACCATGAATGCAGGCAGCAGCCCTGGGAGCATTCAGTGCTGATTTACTATGCCAGGACATATCTCCTGTAGAGTTAGATTATTATTTTTCTCTACTGTTCTGTCACACATTGTTTCATGTCTGAGATTCCCCACTAGTAACTGAGAAAAGGCAGGAAGGATCTACTCGCATTAAATCCATTATTTTATGTACTGGAGGAAAAAAAGGCTTGTGTTGAAATCTCTTTGGGAAGAAAGTAAGATCTTACATTGTTTTAATTGGGGTAGCTTTGGCAATTTACAATCTTTACGTAAATCAAAACATTTTGACATTCATCTGGAGTATCTGAGTCTTAGCTTATGCTTTTCTTCTGTTGGAATATTTGCAATATGCTCATGGCTTTATATGCTACAATAACTTTCTTGTTTTTTCTTATGAATTAAACTTCAGATTATCTTTTGTGTATAGAAAAGACAGGAGCTTCTGATCTAATCTGTTTGATTAGTGACCTTCCTGAAGAAAAGTGTTGTCTTCCTTGTTATACTTATTCTCACTGAATATCCAGAACCACATTTGCTCATGGGCAGCTGAAGTACTGGTTGTGTTTGCTCCCTGTGGATTGGACCATGTGAAACAGCCTTGTTTCAGCACTGTGAATAACAGAATGCTGAATTAATATTAGGGCCCCCTAAAAAAATTGCTTTGATGTAAGATTCCAACATCCTTATTTTGTCACAGAGCCATAATACTCGTTTAGCATTCTGTTATTCTTGTGCTAAGATGATGTTGATGGACTTACTAGGAGCCCAGCTATGGAGTTCATGCTGAGGTAGAGTCAGACAAATGAAGGCAAATTTCAGTCCAAGTTTCAGACTGTAAGGTGGAGCAGATGGCAGAGCTGGGTGATTTTAATCTTTGTTATCAACATGCTGATTGTCCCTGCACCTTTTTCCCAACTTTGTTGTTTTTATCTCAGTGCAAGGCCAGATCCTGCCCTGGGGAAAGCTGCAGTGCGCTGGCAGCACAGGCTGCAAACTGTGTCTGAATAAGGTGCATTTTTAAAAAAAGAGAACCCATTGGTCACAAAACATGAATTTTTTTTTAAGACAAGCAATGATAAACTTGATGAATGATAGGAAGATGAATAAAAATGGGTTAAGAGAAGTTTGAGTGTGAAGCACAAAGTGTGGTGATTCCACTAAAATCTTGATAATTTAACCAAACTCTGCTTATGCACACAAGTAATATGAACAACAATTGAGAGGAAAGAAGAAAGAAAGAACAACTGCCCTGTGTGTCTTCAGATAGCACATACATTCCATATAAAATTCACCAGGAGGTATAGTATATTAAATTATGGTATGCACTAAGCCAGTAATAACCAAACAATTTGAGGTCATGGGGAGTTTTACCATTTCTCTTGCCTTTCTTAAAATCAATTAAAAATCAATTTTATTTCAAGAACACTGAAAGATAATTTAATAGGGAATTCTACCTCTGGATGATGATGCCCACTAGCAACGAACTGCAAGAAAACAAGATCCCAGAGCTCTTCAAAGTGATCTCTTAAAATCTGCTGGAGATATGTTGGGGTCAGGCTTTCTCAGAGGCACTGCAGGCCCCATTACTGCCATCTCTGGGTGTCCAAATAGCAGTGCCAGGCTGTAAGACATGGAAGTGCTTTTCCTCCAGGGTGCCTCAAGATCCCAGGCAGAGGGATCCAAATCAACATGTGGCGTTGTCAGAGCATCTTTGCTTTGGGGTGCTCTGCAGACAGAGGAAACTGCCTCTGACATCCTCAGCAGAAACCATCATGGTCCAGTGAAGGGATGGGGACAGAGATGTATCACTCCCCACCTGCCACGTGTGTTCAGAGGCTGCTGCCCATCCCAGAGCTGTAGCCAGGCTGGGGGCAGAACCACTGGCCCAGCCAGGGGTGCAGGAGGATGTGAAGCTGGAGCCATGCAGAAGTCTGTGGTCCTGCTCTGCATGGCTCCTCTGGTTTTGATAGACAGCGATCTGAGTGTTAATGTTACACATAGTTGCAAGGATGAAAATTGACCAGAAATACCAAAAGGACCAGCATTTCATTAAGGAGGATAGATTTATCGACTGTCTAGACTGAAGTTAGTTTTGTATTCACACTTTAAAACTTTTAATTAAGGTTTACACTTATACTGTCTAGCCATTCCCAGGTTAGTTTTATGAAAACATTAACCTTGACATTTTGACAACTTTTTTCCTTTCATTTAGTCTCTCATTTAAAATTGTTTTCATTGTCTGTGGTTTAGCGATTCCCTTGGTCCGCTTACACAACCGAGCCCTTTGAAGAGTGACAGCTCAGCATGCCCAGTGGCAGCTCCCAGCACAGCATTTAATTCTCAGTTCAAACTGAGAAGTGGAACTCTACCTCTGTGGCATTGCGCCAGCATCACACCGAGTTTTGCAGGCAGAGAGGTGAAATTTGCCTCCACACCTGCACAGTGCATCTGTGAGAACAACGCTGGGATGCCTTCACAGCTTGTGGGACCCAGGGGCCAGCAGGGAATGTGGGGCTCTCCCTCACCTCTGTGCCTTGGCAAGAGGCTCCTGCTGTCCCTCCTGCCATCCCATGCACACACAGGTCCTGTACCTCCCAGTGCAGTCTGTTTATCTAGAAGATGCTCCAGCTTCTGCATGGGAGGCCCTACGCAGTTCCCAGTAGCTTCTGTCACATGCTGGGACCAAGCAGTACAGCGTGCAAAGATGCTCTGACAGTGCCACGTGTTGATTTGGAAAGTCCCAGTTCAGCATTGTTGTATCAGGAAATGCCCCAAATCACCTAAGAACTTACTGCAAGACATACTTAAACCTTTCTGCCCCAGCTCTCTGAAGATATTCAGGCAGAAATGCACGTAAACTGCGTATGTTTACAGTGATGCAGGGAGGTGCTGTGAAAGTCATACAGGAATGTTTCCGTGGTGTACTAGTTTAAAAACAGTCTAGTTTTTAGTGGGCAGAAGAAAAGCTGCTTGAAACTTGTATGTCCGGCACAGAGCCAATCACTGAAGGCGCTGATGATGGACAGGTTATTAGCCCAATTAGACAAGTTGGTAATGCCTCTATGATGACATCTTTAAGAAAGGAAAAACGGCGGGAAGTTCTCTTTCTTTTCCCGTGGTGAGGCGGCTGCCTGCACCCATCCCGGTGGGGGCCGTCAGGGACCATGCAGCTGGGGCCCTCCCAAGGCCGGGACCGCGTGGCCAGGGCCCTGCTGAGGCTGGGGCTGCCCATGCAGTGCTGGCGAGGACCACGTGGCCGGGGCCGGATGTGCAATGCCGGCCGGGACCACATGGCCAGCAGTGAGAGACGTGGTGAGCAATTCCCTGATGTGGAGCCAGATGAGATCAACCTCTCAACTGCATCTTACAGACACCAACTTTCTTCTGAGTCAGAGAAAAAGGAGAAGTGAGGACACGTGAGGAGAACCAATGTGGCGGCACCGAGGTCAGTGAGAAAAGGAGAGGGAGGAGGTGCTTCAAGCGCCGGAGCTGAGATTCTCCTGCAAGCTGTGGTGAATACAACAAACTGTTTCCCTGTAATTCATGAGGTGCATGGGGGAGTGCAGAGATCCACATACAGCCTGTGTAGAAGAGTACTCACACTGCAGCACGAGGATGCTGAAAAGCTGTAATTTAGTGAGGAACTCAAACAGAGAGTGATGACCCTTGCTTTTAGAGATAGAGGAAGAGAGCCTTCGCTTCCAAACTAGAACAGCTCATCCTTAAAAGACTAAACCCCGTGAACTAAAATGACCCACGCTGGGCAGTTGTGGGAAGACTGCTTGGCCCGTGGGAGGGACTCGCATTGCAGCAGGTTCAGGCGGGACTGCTGCTTGTGGAAGTTAAAACCACGGTGGAAAAGTTCACAGAGAACTATCTCCCGTGGGAAGGATCCCACGGCACAGCAGAAGAAACTCCTTTCCTTAAGCATACTGAAGACTTTTAAGAAATGCAATATTGACCAAAACCCCATGTTTTGTCTCCTTGCGCAGTCGGTGGAAAGAGGGAGAGACTGGGAAAGGAAGATGTTCTGAAGGTTTGCTTTGGTTCTCATTGCCCTTTTTACTTTTAATTCTGTTAATAATAAATCTTCTTGATACTGTTTAAGTTTTGAACCTATTTTGCCTTAAAGTGTTTTTTTTTTCAATAATCCTTATCTCAGCTCATGAAAATGAAGTTTTCAACTCCCCCTCCTCTGCTCAGCTATAGCAGAGGAAAATAAGTAGATGGTTTTTTCCATGGGTGCCTGGCGTTTAGCCAACTTCAAACCGCGACACATGGCCAACACCAATTAAATGAGCCTTTAAATTTTACTGATGTATTTCTTCTCAGCTGCTTTTCTCTGTAAAGCTGCTGTGGTTATTAACTCCTTGGAGCTCACAGGTGATGAGGCAAGATATTTGGGTGTTAACGGCAGCACTTTGATAGGCAAGTAGAGAGAGAGAGAGAAGTTGTAACATGTCTCTCCCCAGGGAGACAGGAGAACACATCAGCTCTCAAGAAAGGAATAACCCTCACCTCTGCATCCCTGCATATCTTTCCTTAAGACTGCATTGTGTTGGGGAATTTCCATTCCAATCCCACTCTGACTGAATGTGAGAAACTGGTCTTTCAATTTTGCTGGAAAAGGGGAAAATGAAGTGTTTTGTTGTTTGAAACAACCGAGAAAAAGTGGTAAGATGGCATAATTCAGACCAAGCTCCTGTGGAAGGAAGGAAATGTTGCTGAAAGAAATCGCCAGGGAACAGAAATGCCTGCAGAGAAGCAGAAATGTAAATAGTGTGGGTGTGTCCAGCCTTTCCTGTAAAAGATTCCTGCATGTCCTCCTGCTTCTCTTTCAAGTACTGTCCAGCATGCCGTTAAGTGGATAAATTGAGTGCACCCTCTGGTTCCATTTGTAGGAGTTCAAGATGAGAGCACTGAGTCGCTTGCTCTTACCAGAGGTGAGTTTCTAACTCGAGTGCAGATCAGAAACTAAGAAGAACGGTGACATTTTACAAAGCAGGGCAGCCCAAAACTGTGGGAGATTCTGCCTCATGTAAGGCCAAGGGGAAAAGGAGGTTGGGACTGCATTTTTAATACTGTTTGGGAATCCAGGTTCCCAAGACAGGCGATGCACATCCTTGTGAGCACGAGGGAACAGCGAGGAGAGTGCGTGACCCTGTGTCACCGTTTCCCTGCTGGAGATGGTGACAACATGTTCACAGCAGGAACACAGTCCCTGTTCCCAGGGTGGGGAGAGGCAACGGGGACCTGAGGAACCAAACACCACTTCTGCTTCTGAATAGCAAACACGTCTCTCTATTTGCATACAGTGAACATCTGAGGATTAACTGGAAAAGGATAAATGTGGCATTTTGGTATTGGAATAAGGGTTTAGAGAAATCTGACTGAACAAGTAGTGTATAGGGCTTGACATAAAACAGGCATGGCAATGAAACTGATAAGGGAAACGCCCTTGGGAATCCTAGAATAGAAATCCTCATTGATCTCTTCAGGCACTGAGAAAAATGCAGGTCTGCAGACTGACAAGCACTATGTGAGGGAAAAAATTAGATTACACTCAGGTGATAATCCCAAATCAAAAGGAGTTCAGAAGAAAGAGAAGTGTCTAAGTCTTTTGGTAACTGAACTTTACAATCCTGGGTGTTATTCCCTTAGGACATGACTGTATTGATAATTCCAAAAATTGCTAGGGAAAAAAAAAAACAACCGAGAAGAACATATACACTGAATTATCAATAAATTGTTTTCCTTGCCATGCAAAAGAAGGACAAGACTGGCCAAAAAATCTTGATTAACTCTGTAGCATCCTGAGGTAATGCTCTGGGTCACAAATATAAATATTTCCCTCAAAGGAAAAGATTTTTTTTAATCACTCCAAAGGTTAGTGGTACTGATTTACCACTAACAATTTATTTATTATTTAACAGTTTATTAATATTATAAAAATCTAATCTGTTTTCTCACATTAGTTTTCTTTTCTCACTTCACCTACATTGGATCGCAAAATTTGGCCCAGCAAATGATCTTTTCTACACATTTGACCCTCACTGATAAGAATATTGATTTTGTTTTAGGGAACCTGGCCTGGCATTTAAGTCTACAGTATCTGATTCCTTTCTCTGACACAAACCTTACGTATGAATATGGGGGCTTAATTGTTTGGAGCTCATTTTCCTTTTTTGTAAAATATGACTTTTGGGAAGAGAGTTTCCCAGCTTCATCCTCCTAATAACCGGAATTCTTCTTCCAGTTTACAGGATGGATGTGATTGTGGCAAGTTTTCATACAGTATCTTTATCTAAATATCCCTATAAAATTAAATAGTTATTTACCTGTCATGGTAGTTAGTTCTTGGACGCCTTACAGACTGCAATTGTCTCCTCTTTCAGTCTGTGTTTTACTGTGCCAGGCAAGATTTCCAGCCTTCTGTCACGAGGAAATGCTCCTCTGATCACCTCCATAAGCCCCTCCATGCCTCTGTTTTGATGTGAGCTCTTGCGTGCAGTATCCAGATGGGATTTCTCTCTGTTTTGTATAAGAAGTTCCAGTAAGAAATTTTGCAGAAATGCTTGTCCCCTCAAAAATAAAGGAATCTTTCTGAGCCTGTTCTCTTATAAAAATACATAGGACAGGGACATGTGCGTGTGGTATCCCAACACCATGTCTGTCCCTCTGTCCTTTACCCCCAGCACACAAGGAAGGTCCAGCTGAACCGTCAGCATTTCTTGGGGCACAGCTTGTCTAAGTAAAATACAAAACCAAACAATATGGGAAAAAACCAACAAACCAAAACAAAAAAAACCCCAAAACCAAGCCAAAAGAGTGTGTGAGTTGCTGTATAGCTATTATTTAATAAGAGTGTTAAGCAAGAAAATGCTTGAAACCACTTTGTGGGTTGAGCATAGGACACCTTCTTTGTACTGCTCTCCCCTCTGCCCTTGGCCACCTGTCCATATTCTGCAGCTGCTGGCTGCAGGAACACACTCAGTAGAAGCAAAAACAGCCCACCCCGGGATCCTAGGGCTGGAAGGAGCAGCCCTTTGTGGCATCCTGGCAGTCACAAAGACCAGCACAAAAGGAGGTTGCTGCTACCAAGGGGGAACCAGGATGATGGTTGAGCTGCTGTGAAGTGCTGCCCTTCTGCAGGCGCAAGGCAGCTGTGCTGGGTCGCCTCGGCTGTGTGACTGTGCTCTGTGTCAGGGGAAACCTGAGGGGATGCATCTAAATGCAATTAGTGGGGCAGCATTTGGTAGTTCTGGTCTGGAGCGAACTCTAGTCCCTAAGAGACAGGCATGACCCACCTCGCTGCTGGCATGATGGGGGACTGGGATGGAGGGGAAATGTTAAGGACAGAAGCTGTGAGATGTGGGGTTTACTTATGGCTGATACTCCTGGGGTTTAACTGAGGATGGCCTCTATTTACACAATGCAACAGCTGCAACTGCACTCAGTCCTTGTGCAAAACTGCTTCATTGGAAGACTGTCTAGTGATTGCTGCTCTGATTTACTTATTTTCTAAAGTTTATTTTGCACTTACTGATCTGGTTTAGGCTTTAAGCTGCCAGCATTATGTCTCCAGATTGAAGCGTTCTGTTGTGTCACTCCTTGTTTCTAGTGCCAAGATCACAGTCAGAAGGGAGTCACCCATGAAGATTTGTCCATGCAGATAAGCAAACTTTCATGGATAAAGTCCTAAACAAAAAAGGTCAGTTATACATATGTAGTTTTGTATGTGTGTAGTTTTCTGACTTATGAGGAAGATTCTTTGTGAAATAATGCAAAAAGAAAAATTTTGTTTGATTTTTTTTCAAAGAGTTATTTGTGGAAAACACTGTATAGAAATAAGGTTTTTCCTAAAGTTGTCTAGAAACAAGCTGGATCCAAACATACTTAAACTTGAAAAAAAAGTGAGATGAATGATGTGAGGGATGATATCTGGGATATCTAGTCTTTTGGTTTCCTCCTAACTTTAGGGGTACACAAAGCTTCCTGTTTTTGGAAGATTTAAAGCAGAGCTCCAAACTGACTGCTAAAAGTTACCAGTCTTCTAACGTGCCTCTGCACATCTCATTTCTGTTAGAACTCTCCTCTTTTTGACTGTGTTTGTATCTAGGCAGTGGGTCTCCCAGGTTGGCTTTAGTACTTTGCAGGATCTGGTGCTAATAGTTTGCAAATGCCTGTGAATATCTCAGTTTTTCAGAGAAGCTTGTTAGGTTGGAATTTTGCTGCTTGGAAAGGAAGGCTCAGGTGCATACCAAGAGGTTTCTGCCTTGTGACTGTTTCAGACTTGCTGATGTCCTTCCTTCATCTATATAACCATCTCACAAAAGCAATATTGAGAATATGTGTGGCTCAAATTCCTGCATTTTCTTAATATCAAGAATAAATACATTTTGCTTTGTCCCTTATGTTCCTAATTAGGGTCTGATCCAAAAGGTTCCCATGGGGATTGGGTCAGGCCTGGTGGTGTTTTAGGACAAACCGTGTTCTGACCCATAGGGTTAATGGAATTAACCTGGGAAAGGTTTTAGTCTGCTTTAAAGTCCCTGGTTTGAAAATACTTACTTCTAGCAGGGAGGAAACTGGAGTTGCCTGTTTTTTTAGGAGAGCTTTATTACTATTAGCCTCAGTCCTGATCAGTTTGCTCTTCAGCACTTAGCTGCATCTTTGTGCTAACATTGAATAAACATAAACTCCCACTCAGAAACACAGGATTTTGCTTTCTGGATTCTACTCCAGATGAAGTTCCTGGGTGTCTTGCACTGGCAAGTGTCTAATACCAGCACCAGTATCACAAAATGAATGTCCCTGACCACAGGTAGAACAAAACTGCACTTTGTCCTTGAATATGAAAATTACTCTCCTGTGGCAGGAGCTTATATAAATTATGTTTCTTGGTTCTCTTTTCATGCCATCAACTCTTTCTTCTTCCACTAACAGAATAAAGGTCAGAAAAAAGGGATACCAAACTGCGGTTGTGAATACAAACAACTCTATTTGTGTGACTTCCTCTTTTGCAGAAACCTCCACCCACAAAGTCAAAATTGAGGGCAAAATCTCTTAGAAAAGTGCAACTCAACAAAAAAGCAAAAGACTTAAGTCTTGGCCCATTGTTCATCTCTTTTCCAGGCCAAGCAATTCTTTGCTACTGAATTATTTACTGAGGAGGAGAATCAGCTTTATTCATCAGAGGAGCATTAGAATCCAACAGGACTGTGAATACATATTTAAAATGTTTACTAGTGTGTTTGAGGATATTCATTTAAAGCCTTTAGAGACTAGGTTGTTCATTACAACTTCAAATGAGGTTTGCCCTAACTGTTTTTTAACTTTCCAGATGCTTGTCTTGGCTTTTTGTTCTGCCCTGAGTGCATGGCTTTTTGTTTAGTGCTGAAGGTACCAGAAGCGAGATGTTTTCCGTGATATGAGATTATCTTATGTGGACATGGTGTGTGATATTTTAGGCTTGAATTTATCCATGTTGGATATTGGG